>PVHP010035951.1:0-18229 GCA_004024765.1 Zapus hudsonius
CTTGGACACACACGAGGGCTGTGGTGGTCTCTGGAGAAAGCTGCCTTCTCTCTCCTCACTACAACATCCTGGGCAGTGCCACTGGTGCCTGACTGAATTCTTCCTGAAAGCTCCATAGGAAGATTCTGAAAATACTGAAGATGGCCCTCTGGACAGGCCCAGGTGGTCCACCTGCTCTGGTCTGAGAAGCTCTGTCTCAAACCACCTCCCCTGAGACCAAGCAAGGAGCTCAACTGGGGCCAAGTAGTGTTGGGTCAGGAGAAAAGGGAGAGATGAAAGTGCATTTCTAGAATCATCCCTGGAATGGCCTTTCTGTGGGACTGTCCCCAAGCTGGCTTGGCTCCTTCACTCCTCACCGCCTCGGAGACATGGCCTTCTGGACACATGTCATTTCTTTCAGACTCAGTTTCAGGACGCCGGCCTTAAGTCCGAGATCCTTTGCACCTGCTCCTCCAGGGCAGCTAGAACAGGCACCTGCAGAGAGATCTGCGCTCTCTGGTTCCCTCTCCCTGCAGAGAGATCACCAGGCTGTAGGAAATCTCTTTCTCGATGTGCATGTGAAATACATTTTCCTTTCATCAACAGTGGCTCAGCAATTGTGGGCCATAGGAATCGGGAAATAAGTCAACAGTCCCTGCTTTCCTAGGAGAAGTGAAGAAGGGGCATCTGAGGGCCTCTGGGGGATGGTGTGAGGAAGGAGCAGAAAGACCCCCAACCCGGGAACAGGAAAACCTCCACCTCAGCTCGTGCCAATTCTCCAGGTGAGATGCCTTCTTCTATTTCAGGTTCTCCATCTTCCTGGAGCTTCCCTGGTCAATTTATTAATAATTTATTAACACAACTTATTAGCCCCTAGAGGAGGGTTGTGGGATTTCTTATAAACACCATGGCTTCCTAGATTCACTATGGAACCCAGCATGCTATACAATCACTGTTAAAACAAATTAAAGATGCATGCTGCATGATTCCTTTTGTAAAGAAAAAGGAACCAGGCATGGTGGTGCATGCCTTTAATCCCAGCACTCGGGAGGCTCACCCTGTGTTTGAGGCCACCCTGAGACCGCATATGAATTCCATTCAGCCTAGGCTAGACCAAGACCCTGCCTCGGAAAACCAGCAAAAGCAAAAAGTTAGAGCTAATGCAACCATTCTGCTAACACTTCACCATGTCCTCGTTGCTGATGGGTAGCTGTTAACCTCAGCTGTAAGGAATATCCTCTTGTTGAAAGACGTGGGTCATCTGCAGTCCTCTTCCTAGTATTTAAGAGGCGCTCTGGCTCACTGAGCTCTGCAGCCTGAGTTTCCCTTGTGCTAAGATGGAAGTTGAGGAGGAAGATAGAAGCGTGAAGTCTCTTCCTGAAGACTGTGTCCCTCTGATGAAGAAAGTCGCCTCTCACCAGATGAGTATGAGCGATGTTTATTTATGCATGGTGAGTAGGAGCTCAGGGGCAATGGCGAGGCGGGATGGGGCTCTGATCTGGGTGATGCTCGTCGTGTTGATGTGACCAGTAGCTAAGATGGTGCTGCTCTTCAGAAGCCTGTCTGTAAACCTGAAGGAGAATACGGTTCTCCACTGGGTTCCCAAAACTCTGCGGTTATCAAGCTGATGGCAGACAGAATAAGCCTTTTAGAGCTGTAGGCAATTCTACAATGACTGTGGCTGTGTTAGGATTAGTAATACAGGATGACATTAACATCTCACTGAATTTCTACTGGGTTTCTACCCTGAATCGACTCAATTAATGAATGGGAGTGACAGAATGTAGATTAACCAGCCTGGCCCGTAACAATTCATGATGAAATTCATAGATTCATAAGATAGGCATGACCATGTCAGAGGCTCTGACTGCTCTTGGAGGTAGCCTGGCTTCAGGGAGAGAGGCCTCTGGAAGTCACCCGACAACCAAAGACGTTTTCTTTCTTTTTAAAAATTTTTTTATTGTCCATAATGAGTTACATTATTTAGTGGGCAAACAGTGAGTTGTTATCCCCAATTCCCCAATGCTCCCCCTCCCCATCCTCGATCAGCTGGATCTCCTCCTCCGTGGGTCGTCTGGATCAGTCCTTGTGATAGGGGACCCTGGATAGCCTAGTGCTCAGCCTGGTTCTCCTGGCCCAAGTGTGTTGTTACTGAGGGGAGCCATGCCTCTGGATATTCTCCCCCACCAGGGCTCTCACAATCTTTCTGCCCCCTCTTCTGCTCAGTTCCCTGAGTCGTGGTGGGTGAGTATTAAGGCTGCTTTAAGGTTGTGAGCTAGCAAAATGTGTGAGTTTCCAGTCTGGTCCAGCAAGCCCCATGTGGAAGGCCCCCAGAGGGAATTGGGGGCACCATCACAAGACTTGCTCATACTGTCTAATTTTTAACAATAAATATGTTAAAAACAACTAGCTTCTCTCACCCCCAATTTCCTCCCCTTCTCACCTGTATCCCAGAGCGTATATTACAAAGAAACAAAGAAAATCCCCTTATTTGCACTATTCTTCGAAGACCAGGCTGAGGTGAGGAGGTTCCACGCAAAACGCATTCTGCAATACGCCGCCAAAAGAAAGACTGAAGTCAGCCCTCTAGCTTTTCAGGTGACTATAATCTTGTTTCTGTGATTTCTAGGGGCCTCTCCAGATCCACAGAGTAAGTGCCCACTTCTTCACTGGCATGCTTACATTCATAGTAACGGAACTCCAAGGTTGCCATATGTCAACATCTTTAGGGATAAAACCTAGGTATTTAATGTTTACTGCTTTTTCTGAGCTACTGCAGAGTGAGGTCTCTGGACCAGCAGCACTAATCCTATCATGAAAATGCAGATTCCTGGGCCCCAGGACCAAGCTACCTCCCTGTCTGAAAGACCAGAGAGATTTTATATATATATATATATATATATATATATATATATATATATATATATATATATATATATATATTTACAAGCAGAGAAACAGAGAGAATGGGTGCACCAGGACCCTAGCCACTGCCAACAATTTCCAGACAAAAGTTCCACTTTGTGCGGCTGGCTTTCCTCAAGTACTGGGCAATTGAACCCAGGTCAATGGGCTCTGCAGGCAAGCACCTTAACCACTGAGCCATCTCTCCAGCCCAAGGAGCTGTTTCGTAACCAGCTCTCCAGAGGATGCGGATACTGGGAACACTGTCATTACCTTGTCCCAGAGCGCCTAGCATTCTACTTCAGACCATGTCTCTTCATGTCTGTCTTGTGTCTTTTTCCTTGTTAGACAAAGAGTCTGAACTTCAGTGGAAACTGTTAAATTCAGGAACGTTCCAATGTGTTCAAAGTGGTTGGTTTTTTAGCTGTAGTTTTATAAGAGGACTATATACCTGCCATTATCAGAAAGGAACCACTCATAGACTTGCAAAGCTAATGGGATATAATTACTGGCTTGTGCTAAATGCCCTCAGGAGCCTTTCTGTAGCACCTGAGAAATCTGTTTAGAGTCCTGAGAGGCCGGGCTACAGTCCCTGTCAATTAAGTCAAGAGGCTCCCACGAGACGGGCATTAGCAGTCAAGATCCCCAGCTGACCCCCCCCTGCTACAAGGTTGGAATGTCACTGAACTCTGCAAACCTAACCCTCATCCTACAGAGAAGTTCCCGAGGTAGAAGGTTAACCGCCTGCTCATTTCCTGCAGAGACCTAAAATAGACAAATGGGGAGACGCTGTGCAGGCTCTGACACTTGCTCTGGAGATGGAAAATGAATTAACCCAGATGCTGAGAGACCTGAAGACCTTAGCTTCTAAGGCGAATGACGGGGACGTGAGTAGCTAACCTACATTCTACATACACCCAATCTATGTCCTTATTTTTGTCCAAAAAAGTACAGGAACTTATTCCTAGGAGTAAGCTTAGCATTTAGGGGTCCTGGTATTGAAAATTTTAACTAGAGCCATAGTTGCTCATGCCTTCAATCCCAGCATTCCAGAAACTGGTAGGAGGATTGCCATGAGTTCAAAGTCACCCTGAGACTACATAGCGGATTCCAGGTCAGCCTGGGCTAGAGTGAGACCCTACCTTGAAAAAAACCAAAAAATAAAAATTTTAAAAATCAACGAAATGCAAGAGAAGTCTTCCCAGGGATTGTGTACTCTGGACAGTTAAAGCCAATGGCTTTTTCCAGGCTTGTCTCATTGACCAGAAATGCCTGAACTTACTGGGCTCCAGGAACACTTGGAGAGCTAACCACAACAAACTGCTGGTACCCACCCAGAGATTTTTATTTAGTTGACGTTGCATGGTCTCAGATTTTTATTTTTTAATATTCATTTACTTGAGAGAGAGGTACAGAGAAGGGGGAGAAAGGGAGAACGGACACTGGACACACCAGGGCCGCCTCCTGCAAATGAGCTCCAGAAACATATGCCAGTTTGTGCATCTGGTTTTATATTATTGGAGATGTCAGTGGTCAGCTATTGTGCTATTCTCTGATGCCCTCCTGCTATTGGTCAACACTTGACACTAAAGAAGTAACTTCACATTTGCCACGTCTGTAGCCGCTCCAGAATTCAAAGTCATTAAAATATTCTAGCACAGAAGTTCTCAACTCTGGTTAAACAATAAACTCACCAACAAGCTCTATGGAGAGGCAGTGGTTGAGTCTTTTGCCCGACTTTCAAAAATGGTCCCTGGGTGGCTACTTAAAATTTTCATGTGATTCGGGCTGGAGAAGATGGCTCAGTGCCTAAGGCCCCTGGTTCAATTCCCCAGGACCCACATAAGCCAGACCCACAGGTGGTGGCCCTGGTGCTTGCGCTTGCTCTCTCTCTCTCTCTCTCTCTCACTCTCATCTCTCTGCTTGAAAATGAATAAATAAAAATTTTTAAAAAGGTGTGTGCTAAGATGCCCAGCTAAAAGAATTAAAAAATTTTTTTCATGTGATTCAGATAAATTTTGGCAGTAGAACCTTTTTTCTCAATCTGTATTTTTGATGAACTACCTTAGTTGAAATGTCTTATTTGCCTGAAGGTCTTGGAACCTCAAAAGATATGAGTCGCCTAGTTTCCTTTAAAATGCAGCTCCTGATTTAGGAGGTCTGAGGCAGAATGTGAGGTCTGAAATAGAATGTGAGATCTGTATTTCTGAAATGCTCTGAGCCCTGCTGGGTTCATGGGCCACTGGGTCTCACGACCCTCTCTTGAAGACATGGTCCTTCATGATGGTTCTTCCTTGTTTTGTTTCTGTAGCTCTTAGCCTTTCTAGAGGACTTTCTGACTAAACAGATGAGGAA
This sequence comes from Zapus hudsonius, assembly GCA_004024765.1. Lineage (NCBI taxonomy): Eukaryota > Metazoa > Chordata > Mammalia > Rodentia > Dipodidae > Zapus > Zapus hudsonius. The sequence goes on from PVHP010035951.1 coordinate 5,239, forward strand.
TGAATGCTATCTGAAAAAACAAATTGATTACGAGAAGCAAGCGGAGGAGCTGGCCCAGAAGGAGCAAGCCTGTGTGAAGGGTCTGCTCCAGCTCCAGCAGCCTGCAGAGACTCAGCCAACCAGCCCGGTGCAGAAGAAGGTCCATAGCCCGTTTTAATCGCTTCCATCTGCCTGCAGATAACTTTCTTTTACATCCAGTTCTAGTGGAGCAAAGAGAAATAAATTCCATTTTTGCATTATAACTGTGTAGAGGTTACTCGAGAAGATTTTTCTATTACTGTAGGATTGGTGAAGACTTGGAGGGATGCAATTGACTTTCTTGGTTTAAAATATCTCCCGCTCTCTCCAATGGTCCCAAGTACTCAGTGATGGTCCAGATTGGGGGTAAATTTAAGGAATACACATGAATGCAGCTGAAATTATTACATGGTGAAATCTTAAAATCTTAATAATCTTTCCTCATTGGTACATACATAGACACTAAGATTGTAAAAAAAAACCAAAACTGGGTTTTCGTCAAATGCAGTTTGAAAACATGTTTTCTGTCGAAAGGGTGACCCTCCCCTGATGGATAGCAAGTACACGGCTGCTGTCACCAAGGGGCTTCTCCGTAGCCAGAGGTAGATGGTGGAGAATGGCTGGTCTCTGCCCTCTGAGAGCCAGCCGGGAGCTGGGGTGATGGCTTTCAGGAGCAGATCGCACTGGCAAGCTTGGGCCCGTGTCGCTGGAACCATCTGGGAAGAGACAGGCTCCATAAGATTGGCTTCTATCCCCATGCATGTGAATGAGTCTTCTCTCTTCATCGACTGCTGAAGCTGTGACATGAAATTAGTACTTCCTAAAATATAAATTTATATATAATATATACAAACTGAACTATTCTGTTTTCATAATATTGGAACAATTTCAAGAGAGCTGATATCTTGAGAAATATTTCTTTTTTTAATATTTTATTTAAGAGAGAGAGACAGACAGACAGAGAATATGGGCGCACCAGGGCCTCCAAGCCACTGCAAATGAACTCCAGACACATGCGCCCTCTTGTGCATCTGGCTGTATATGGGCACTGGGGAATCAAACTCTGGTCCTTCTGCATTGCAGGCAAACGCCTTAGCCGCTAAGCCATCTCTTCAGCCCTCTTGAGAAATATTTCTAAAAATAAAATAGGTCAGTAAAATTAAAGCACTTTCTTGGGAGAAAGTAGAATTTTTTTTTTAAAAAAAAGGGTCCTTTTATTTTTATTTTTAATATTTTATTAATTTTCAAGCAGAGAGAGAGAGAGCACACCAGGGCCACCACCTTGTGGGTCTGGCTTATGTGGGTCCTGGGGAATTGAACCAGGGACCTCAGGCACTGGAGGCAAGTGCCTTAACCACTGAGCAATCTCTCCAGCCCAGAAAGTAGAATCTTGAAACAAGAATGATCCCAGAAAGATGGCTCAGCAGTTAAAACACTTGCCTGCAAAGCCTAACAATTAGGGTCCCATTCCCCAGTACCCATGTAAAGCCAGATGCACAAATGGTGCACGCATCTGGAGTTTGTTTGCAGCAGCTAGAAGCCCTGGTGTGCCCAATCTTTCTTGCTCTTTTATGCCCCCTTCCTTGGAAATAAAATCTTTTTTAAAAAGAATAAAACAAGGGGCTGGAGAGATTGCTCATGGATTAAAGGGACTTTCTGGTGACACTCTACAGCCATGGTTCAATCCCCCTCTACCCACATAAAGCCAGATGCTCAAAGTTCTGCCTGCCTTTGGAGTTCATTTGCAGTGTCAGGAATCCCTGGTGCCTCTTGTTTCTCAAAAGTATTTTTAAAAAATGAAACCAATCTAAAACATCTTGGGAAAAACTCAATAGCTCAATATTCAAATAAATGCAACTAAGCAATTACAAAGTAGTCTCAGAAATTCTCAAAAATAAACTGTTGAAAACAAATGCTTGTAGCAAAAATATCCACTTAGATAGCAAATGGGACGAATTTCAAATTCTCCATTATGAAATTTACAGCATCGAGTATGTAAAAGCCCCTATGAAAGATCATCTGAACATAAAGTGGTAGATTTAAGCAGCTTTCTCATCAAAACAAAGCCAGAAAAAGAATGAAACTTTGAGAGTGAAAACAAATGAGGGCAGATTGATGGCATTCCAGTGGACGATGAAAGCCTTCGGAGACCGACCTATAGAAAAACGTCACTGTGGAAAGTGGCGTTGTTTTAAGGGAGGCACAAGCTATACATACAGGTCAGTGAGGTCTTGCTGGTGTCAATGTTACAGAGATCTGTCTCCTTCAGGAATTGTGAGGAAAAGCTCTGTCCCTGGGTAACAGAGAGCATTTGATCCCCTCCTTCCCATCTGTTTTATTCTTTTTCTTGAGGCAGTGTCCCACCATTGCCCAGGATGGCCTAGAACTCATGGTGATCCTACCTCAGCCTCTAGAGTGCTGGAATTAAAGGAGAGAGCCACCATGTCTGGCTGATTATTTTAGCATGTGTGGTCCATGCCCAGTTCACGTAGGTACTGGGACTCGAACTCAGGTGGTCTCAAGGCCTCAAGCTTGTGTGGCAAGTGCTCTTCCCCACTGAGCCATCTCCCGGCCACATTCACACCTTCCCAAGAACCACTAACCTGGTAAGTTTCTGTCACTATTAGATAATGAATACTTTGAAAAACCATTTTAATAAATGTGCCATTTCTACCTATATCACTATATTGAATTTTATACTTGTCATTGGCACCCACTTTAAAAGCAGAGGTAAGAGCGTGTGGGTCCTGCTAGGAAACTGAGGCAGAAGGATGTAGGCTTTCAGACCACCCCGGCTGAGATAGTGACATCCTGTCTCAAAAAGGGGGCAGTGAACAGACAGTTGCTTTGTTATCCACTGGGCGTGCTCTGGACCGTCTCAGCCACAGCACTGCTGGTGCCTGAGCCAGGCTGTTCTGGGCATTTAAAAACAGCAGCACACGGGCTTCTGCTGCCTAGTGTCTCCCAGGAAAGGATGCTTGTTTCTAGCTCCAGGAGCCTCCGTACATCCTCCCTCATACTGAGAGGTCTGTCTTCCTGTAAACAACCCCAATATTCCTAAGAAGTCAAACTGAAAACAAAATGATCAATTCCCCAAACGGATTTTGCTGTAATCATCCTTTTTTTGTGTGTGCCCTATCTAGGAAGAAGACTTGTGTCTGCATCACCCCAGAAAGTCTTTCATGTATCACTTGGTGTACAGCAGAACTAAAGGTGGGGTTGGGAGGAGCAATTGCCTGGTCTTGGCATGCAACTGAGGCTGCTATTTATGTGTTGTGTGATGGGCCTTCTGGCAGTAGTGATGGTTGTAGCTACAGAGTGACATGAGGCTTGATGAGTAGGATCCGCCTGGGAACGGAGGGATGCACTGAAGTCTGGTGGAGGGCACAGAGGATTGGTGAGCTGCTGTGCTCTGGAGAGGGCTCAGCCATTTGATGTGTTACAAGAGATGTAGCTGATACCAGGTATATCTTAAACAACCTTGCCCACAGGGCCTGGACCCGCTATGGACTGGACCCCACCTGGTAATCCTCACCACTGCTACAGCTGCAAAGCTCCAGGGATCCACTTGGATCCATATCTCAGGAGTCAAAGGAGTCAAGACACCTGCTGGCTCCACCTCTGCAGGGGATAAGTACACCTCTCCTTCTACTGGTCCCCCGTGTCCCCTCCCTCTCCTCCATCCCAGAATGGCCCCTTTGCCTCCTTCTCCTTACACCAGGCCTCCTGTCATGGTTTGATCCAGGTGTCTCCCACAAACAAATGAATATGTTCTGGGCACTCCATCCTCAGCTGATGGCAGTTTGGATTTTACAACCTCAATGGAGCTGTGTTGTTGGGGGCGGGCTTATGGGGTTATAAGCCAGCTTCCCCCTGCCAGAGTTTGGCACACCTTCCTGCCGCTGTTTGCAGTGCTGTGACAGAGGTGATGTCCATCCCTCTGCTCATGCCATCGTTTTCCCTGCCAGGATGGAGTCTCCCCTCGAGTCCATAAGCCAAATAAACCCATTCCTCCACAAGCCGCTTTTGCTTGGGTTCTTTCTGCGCAGCAACTAGAAAGCTGACCACAACACCACCCCTCTTTTACATGCGAGTGTCCGTCCCCTCCCTGTGCTTGGAGATTTGATGTTGCTGCTATTGATAAGGAGAATAAACTTCTTAATTCATCTTTCCGCCCTCTCCCTGGCTGCGCTGTGGGTACCCATTCCCGAAGCAGCAATGACTGCCCTGAGCCTGGCTCCACCAGAGCCTGGGAGGAAGGAAGCCTCTGCTTTGCTGGAGATCAGATCGACTTGCCGTGCTACAGTGGGACCATCTGGGGGTGCTCGTTCTCAATCTCAACACTCTGCCAGTTCCACTTCTACAATCCTGTCACCCCCACCTTGAGTCTCACAATCCCTCACTGTCTTCACCATCAAAACCATGCCATCAGAAGTAGGCAGATAGAATGGAGGCTGTGGCCACCCAATACTTCACTAAGTACCGATGAGGGGGTTGGATAAGGATCTTCAGACCCATCCAATCTGCCCCAAAACTATCCAGAATGCCCACTTGCAGATGTCATAGGTATCAAACAAGCTCCCAAGCAGATCCAATCTAAACTAGGGAGCTCTCTCTCTTCTCCACTCCCTGGGTGTCTAGTCTTAATTCCTCTCTCTCCCTCTTGAACCAGCTTAATATTATCAATCACGCTGATTGTCTCCTGTGTGCTTCACTCAAGCGACCTCTTAAAACTGCAGTCCCATTATTTAACGTTCCATCCATCGCCGGCACTTTCTAAGAAACCCTCTCTCCAGAAATCCAACTCCTCTCTCTCCAGCCACCTTGATTTCTGGCACAGAGACATTTCTCAATGTGGGGCAGGTGCCTTTGCAAACAATTCCATGACAGAAAAACACACTACCAAACGGAATTTACTTTTGGTGTGATTCTATTTTGTAGAGCTGCATCTCTCCAGAAACCCACACAGGTCCTTAGGTCCCAGTTACTTTGGTGCCAAGACTGACTCTTCATGCTGAAGAAGCTCTGGCCACCCTTCTCCGCAGCAAAGCCACCACTCCTGAAGAGCTGCACCAGGCCCATGATGGTAGGGGTAAGCCTAGCAGCCATAGCTGTCACCAGGATGGCTGCAGGGGGCTAGGCCACAGCCTTCTCTCCTAGGAAAAGCTCTCTACAGAGCTAAGTGTGGCTGTCCAGGCTCCACAGAGGCCTTCCAGTTACGACAAGAACAGCTCACTTTAGTATTTGCTGTCATAAAGAATTGATGGGTGTGGGATCTGTTAACAGATGACAAGGGTGGAACGTGTCTCTTTCTAAACGAGGAGTACTGTTACTATATAAATCAGCTGGGTAAAGTGGAGCTTGAAATAAAAAAAACTCAAAGACCTGGCTAACCAGCTTCAGGTAAATGCATCCCCCTCCTTGAGCTCTTGGAGCACCCTGGGGGTCTATATGGCCTTGACTCTTGCCACTATTGGGACCTCTAACAGGAATACGTTTGATACCCCTCCTGGCTCCTTTTTTCCTGAAATATGTCCAAAACCAGGTACACCACCTTACTCACAAAAAATTTAATCAACTATTAATGACTTATCCTTCCCACCAGCCTGTCACCACGTCTGAGCCTGGCTCCATCCCCTGGTCCTGAATTGGCCATCTCATTCCAGCCTCCCCTCCTCACTCCACTATCCACAGGAAATAGTCACTGAGAGACTTCACACATATCCATAACAGAAGGCTGGGAAGTTAGGTCAAAACACAGGCTCCAAAATGGACTGTACACACAGTACCTCAGTTTCCCCTGAAAGTGTTAGAGAAAAATTAAAAATTAGGAAAAGGAAATAAAAAAGTGAAATATCTACCCCAGAATGGTATATTGGTAAGTGCCTCCCCCACCTCACCCTGCTCCTATAATCCTGCCTTTGTTTCCCTGTAATCTTGCATCTGTGGTTAAGACTGAGAATGGCCTGGCCATGGGTTCTGTAGATATGGAAAGAATGTGCAAATGCCCAGGTTACTGGAAAAGCCTGTAAAGATTTCCTGAATTGTGATGCATGTTTGGATTCCTTTAAAGGACCTGCTGAACTCAGCTCTGGGCTTTTTTTGCCTCTGTCTGGCTATGGATACGCACTGAGCCCTGGGCATGCCTGGTTGTTTTTAATAAAACCCTTTGCATGTTGCATAGGCGAGTTGGTCAGAGTCTTCTTTTGAGTCGGGGGTCCAGGGTCCTAACAAAAGGAATTCTGGATCCAGAGTGTCGAGGTTCAAGAGAAGTGTCAACATCAAAAGCAGACCCCAACAGGAGATTAAAAAGGAGATTAAAACCTGCCTCTTAAACAGGAGATAAATCCCCCCATGTCTCTGTCTGGCTGAAGGGACATCCCTTCCCCCATCCGGGCCACCTGAGACCCCCACCTGGGGGCTTACAGTGACCTAGACTCTCAGCCTCATTTCCTCTATAAAAATCCCCAAACCTGCCCATCCCGGGTGCTTTTTCTCCGCCCCGGTGAGATAGCCTGGCAGCTCGTGTTTTCTCTGAGTAAAGCCTTTCTTCCTTTCAGAGAGGTCCCATGGTGGTCTTGGTCACTCTCAAACCCGACACTCTGGGAGAATTTTCTCTGCATGTTCTAATTACACAATTATGATGTTAATATGTGAATGAGTTAGAATTTCCTTTATTAGAAGGAGGATCTTTGCAAGTGAGAAGTGGAGTCTCCCAGATTCTTGGATCATGGGTTCCCTTCCTTGTTGCTATCGCCTGTCACTTCTGGTCCAGTGTCGGAGAAGAGATGAAAGTTAGCTTCAGTTTCAGTTAGAAATTGAGGCGCAGAGAGAATCAGCAAGTGCCACCACGAATGCCCATCCTTCCTGCCTAATCAAGACTCATCCACAGGACAGATCTACAACTGGCTACAAGGACCCTGCTTCTCACAGTCTAGCATACTACCCAGGTGGGCTGCCCTCTGGGGTCCACTCTCCAAATCTACAAACCCATTGGGTCTTCCCTTTGCATACCTGATCCTGACAAAAGAAGGTATTTTTAATCATTCTGAAGGCTGCATTGGGACTCCTGCCCCTCCCCTGCCTATCCTTGCTTAGGCCACAGTGAGAGACTGTTCCTTGGTCTAAGGGAACCTCTCTGCTTCTGCTTTATACGCCTTGACTACGGGTAGGATTTTCCTCTGGTATTTGAACCTACCCTCACACTCGAGATCTACCACGAGGGTACCTTCGCTCACTCTGGGCCTGCCACCTGTGTAACTTCTCTAAACTCAGGATAGCCATGAGTTCAACTCTTTTTTCTCCTTAAGATGTCTCATCTAGGGCTGGAGAGATGGCTCAGCGGTTAAGGTACTTACTTGGTGGTTCAGAGGGCCCCCAAGATTTCAGAGCCCCAAGTTTTGGGTTTTATTCTAATCTTTAATGAATAATAAAGACAGATTTAAGAAGGACAAATGATGAATTATTATTTGGGGAGAAATCATAAATTGTGGAGTTTGTTTAATGGGAATTGGGATCGAGGAAACCAGAAAATCTTTTTATGTGGAAAACACATTTAAGAAAGATGGAAGTTTAGGAAGAAACTGGACGAGCTATAAGCACACGGAAAGTAGTTCATCCTTCAGGAGAAACTGAGGCCTCTTAGAGAAATTACAATGCATTTCAAGAGAAGTTAGAATGGACTGTGGCGGGTAGCATGTGTGGGGAAACAGGCTTCCAAGGAAAGATCAGAGGGGTTTGTGACCATGTGGAAAGTACACTTGAGGAAGGAGCCTAGGAAAATTTAGAGACACACAGGCCATTTGCCAAGCGCTTTCCCATGAAGGGAATCTAACGGGAGAGTTAGATTCTGGGAGGTCCAGAAAGGAAATTCGCATATGGTGGGTTTAGAGACCTTAAGAGGCTTAAAGGAACTAAAGCTAGGGGAAAGCTACAAACAGCAGAGGGGAGCCAGGCTGGGGTGAGGGCAATGGGAGAGCTGGAAGAGGGGCCCCCCTGGCATCTGCTTTGGAGGGAAATACACACGCGGTGGAGATCAGAGACCTGCTCATGTTCCCTCTCTCCACTCAGCCAGTGAGTGGCCATGGAGACCAAAGACTCGAGTGGGAGCCAGAAACAAGGGTCCCAGGAAGTGGAGAAGCCAGAAGAGGGGCAACACCTGTGAGCCTGCTACCTGTATAGGTCGCCAGGGGAAAGATCAGATTAGTTAATAAATCTGGATGATGGATCCCAGTCTGCCCACACCTGGGGCTGCGGTCATCGCGTGTTTGACTGTGGACAGCAGGGGACACTGTGGATCTGTCTCAGTCAGACACGAGTGCTAGTTTTGCCAGGAAATATTGCCTATGGATTGGCAGCTCCCAGTTCGCTCTGGGCCTCTGTCCCTGACTGAAACTGTCTACATAAGCTAGCTTTCTATTCTATTCTGTTCTATCCTATTCTATTTCTATTCTGTTTGACTATTCTTCCTTAAGCTCCCAGGTTTCCCTCCTAACTCCCTTCCTTGGAGAGGCACAAGGCAAACGCTTTGTGTGTTTCTTCTAAATCTCCCTGCACGTGCATCTAAAGCTCGATTTTCCAGGAGCTTGTTCTACACTCATCTTTCCTGGAAAGCCTCAGTTTCTCTTAAATAAACCTTAGCAACACGCAGTATTTTCTACCAGTGTTTATGACTTAGCCTTCTTCCTAAATTCCAAATTCCCTTAAATAAACCCCACAATTTGTGATTTCTCCCTAAATAAGCTTCATAAGTTATTATTCTTGAGACTTATTTTTATCAATTTTTTTCTGTTAAAAAATAGGACCTAAAATTAGGGTTCATACATTTAGGGGACCCCTCCTAAACCTCAACGTCATGCATCACAGGCTGGGGCGTCACCTGAATTTCAGATCTTACTTGTTCCAAAGAGTTCCAACCATCAATTGCATAATTCTACATTTCTGCCACAATCTCTAGTGAAATCAATAATGATAAAATCTTCACCAACAGATTTCCCCACTCCTAAATTTAAAATGTCCCTCTCTTTTTTTTATTTATTCATTTTCAAGCAGAGAGAGAGAGAGAGAGAGAGAGAGAGAGAGAGAGAGAGAGCACACCAGGACCACCACCTTGTGGGTCTGGCACATGTGGGTCCTGGGGAATTGAACTTGGGGCCTTAGGCACTGGAGGCAAGTGCCTTAACCGCTGAGCCATCTCTCCAACCCTGTTCCTCTCTTTTAAAAACGCTCTTTTCTTGAAAGTCTCCCCTCAGGCTCCTGCAAACACATTCCAAACCTCTGTCTCCAACTCTGTCAGTGCACCTCCACTCTTCAATGTCAGTTCACACTTCTAGGAATGAATAGTTCCTGTTGATTCTGTTGCATTCGCATCCTGTTCTTAGATATGTGGCCTCCTGCATTCAAACTGCAGTTTCAGGCTCTCATGCTTATAAATGAAGCAAACTCAGCCAGTATACCATGTCTCCAACACCGTTTTACTTATTTTAATTTTAAAAAGCACAAGAACAATGATGCCTTTGGAAATAACTGTGTGCCACCAGTTAATTCTCAGTGTCATGGTTTGATACGGGTGTCCCCCACAAACAAATGAATGTGTTCTGATAGCTCGATCCTCAGCTGATGGCAGTTTGGGTTTTACAACCTCGATGAAGCTGTGTCGTTGGGGGTGGGCTTATGGGGTTCTAAGCCAGCTTCCCCTTGCCAGTGTTTGGCACACCTTCCTGCCGCTGTTTGCAGTGCTGCGGCGGAGGTGATGTCCACCCTCTGCTCATGCCATCGTTTTCCCTGCCAGGATGGAGTCTCCCCTCGAGTCCTTAAGCCAAATAAACCCATTCCTCCACAAGCCGCCTTTGCTTGGGTTCTTTCTGCGCAGCAACTAGAAAGCTGACCGCAACACTCAGCAATGTAATGTTATATAGAGAAAATAATTCTTTAAACACCTTAGAAATAGAGCTTCTACATCATGAAACAAAATTATTGAATTTTGTGCCTCTTTAGCACCACTAAGTTCAAGCCATCGAGTACTTCTTGGGCATCTTTTTTCATGATGGACTAAACCAAGATGATGAGAACATGAGTAGGTCTTGACATCAAGCCACATACGATGTAGCCCAGAAGAGATGGTGCGAAATAGATCGCTGTGTGGTACATGTGTTCATCCCAGTGGCCGGTGGCCGACTGTAATACTCTTCAAGGTTTTCTGTGCTTGCAGATGCATTTTAGGATTGCTTTTTCTATTTTGGTGAAAAACATCATTGGGATTTTGATGGGGATTGCATTAAATGTATGAGTTGCTAGGTGCTTGTAATTTACAAGTCTAATGTTACATGTACACATCTCTGTGCCCTATTATAAAATCTCTTTGTAACGGGGTTCAGGGCCAAGATTTCTCTACGCTTGGACCCCCGGGCCCGGGGGGAAAATGAAACTCCCCTCCTCTTGCTGCAAAGGCTTTGTCTCTTTGTCACTGAGTATTTCTACAACACTAACATTTGGTCTATTTAAGAGAATATTCCATGTGCTGCATTCTGTGGTATTTGGATGAAATGTTCTGCAGATGTCTGTTAGGTCGATTTGTCATTCAGTCCAGATGTTTCTCTGTTTACTTTTTGCCAGGATGACCTGTCAATAGGTGAAGCTAGGGTGCTGAAGTCTCCCGCTGCGAGTGCTTGGTGTTCTCTGTGACCTCAATTCTAGTAGTATTTTTAAAAGAAATTAGTGGCATCTGTATTTGGTACATATATACTTAGATTTGTGATGTCTTCCTATTGATTTGTTCCCTTAATCAATATAGAATGACCTTATTTTTCCTTAACTACTGTTGGTTTGAAGTCTACCTTGTCTGATAGTAGGATGACAATACTTTGGTACCAGGACCTGGGGTAATTTTGCTGTGTGGATTTTGGTCTTTTGGAATTTGTGGGCTGGAGGAATCCGCATGGAATTGGTATGTGTAACTGAAGACATCTTCCAGAGCAGTCAGCCAAGTTTTATGGGCTATTTCGGTGAGAATTTGAAAATGCTAAGTGCAGAGAGAATTGCATTTGGAGGCTGGGCTTGTGAACTTTCTAAGGCGAAGGAGAGACTGCAGAGAAAGTTGTTAGAACTGTGTTACTGGAGTAAAGGCTGGCTGCATTCTACTGCTCGTGCCCAGAGATCTTGATCAAGGCTGAATTTAAGAAATGGACTGTTATGTGTGGCTAATGACATGGAACTGGAAACTTAAAGTTGGAAATCCTCAAAGCAAGTTTAACTTACTGGCCCAGAGACTGGTATTTAGGTTACCGAAGCTGCTATTGTCAACATATTAGTAATTCTAAAGAAGAAGCATTAGAAAGGTTGTCTGAGGTGTTTCCACCCAGGAAGGACCAAATGAAAGACTGTACAAACTCTTTTGGACAGAAATAGCTGAAAGTACCCACATGGTAGATCTGGAGTGTAAGGGAAATATGCACGTGGCAGATTCAGAGACCAAAGGAAAACCATGCATGTAATTAAAGTGGAAAGCTATCCCAAGGTATAAAACTGAGGCAAGCGGAGAATTAGTCAGATCAAGAAACAGTGCTACACCCACCCTCAACCAGCCAGATTTGGTTGGGGTAGAGAGGCCAGATTCCCATGTACCCAAGCAACAAAGGGTAAGGCCATGAGAATCACACACACCGTGAGAAGAACAGGAAGAAGACAACAGCATTTATCAGATTCAGGAAAGCAAGGGGAAGACCCGATTAGTTTGTAGACCATAGGTGGAACTGGGATCCAAGCCAAATTCTTATGGAGACCAAGAATCTGGACTCCAAGCGGAAGCTTCCACTAGCCAAACACATTATAACCTTGCCAAATTGACGATGCTTATCCCATTTGACTTATGCTGATCTCATGCTCCACTGGAGAATCTGTTTTTATTTTTCAGAAGACAGTGAGAACCATGGCCAACCCAATTTCACCAACAAGACCAAAGATGATAGCTGACTCCCTGGCAGGAGATGAACCACCGCTCACACATCAGCCAGGGGCCAGGTGAAACCACAGAGGAAGTGGAGAGAAATGAGCAAGAGGGCAGCTTCCATGGCCCAGAGCCAGGATGAAGAAAGAACGCAGGCACGGTGGATACGCAAAACATTCCAAAGCAGAAATCTAGAAGCTGCTAAGAGCTAAACACTAAAGCAGATTTTAAACTCACCCACCATGGTTTAGGGAAAATTGCAAAAGAGGAGGGTGGAAAGATTGTGAGAGCCATGGTGGGGGAATATCCAGAGGCATTGCTCCTCCCCCAATGACTGCCTGCCCTCAAGCCCCTCAATCCCCATGGAGCCCCCCCAGCAGCCCCACTGAGGAGGGAAGGGAGGAGGTACCAACACACGACCGGTGCATGCAAAGTTTCTACTTAATAACAATTAAAAATTGGGGTAAATTTCATATAACACAAATGAGCCATTTGAAAATGCAGAGTATGGTGGTAAATAAATAGTATATTATATTTTTAAAAAAGATGAAAGAGCTCAGAACCTTTAAAGAGACTTTCATTGGGCAAAGATAGTCTGCCTTTGTAAGAAAAAAAGTTTAAAACTTAAAAAAATTCTCAAATTCATAAAACAACAATGACAACAACAATAAAAACTCAAAACACCATTGTACAAGCCTTTGAGCCTAGTGGGCTGAAGTCAGGGGCAGGAAAAGCATGAGTTTGACTACAGTCGAGGACGTAGCAGGACACTGTCTCCCAAGTTCAAGGACTGAGGATATAGCTTAGTGGCCGAGTACTTTTCTTACACACATAGGAGCCTGGGTTTAATCACTAGCACCATAAAGAAGAGAACGGAATGATGGACAAATGGAAGGGAAGAGCCAGTAAATAAAAAAAGAATTCCAGGGTATACACCTGCTCTTTTCTACATAAGCTATTTTAAGTAACCAAATAAGAAAGAGAAGTTTCAGCTTCTAGAAATAGTCCAGAGCATAAATAATGAAGCAA
>PVHP010035952.1:0-18170 GCA_004024765.1 Zapus hudsonius
CAAACCATAAAAAATACCACTACATATTTATACAGCAAAACGGGCTTCCTATATGAAACAGACATTTTTTTCAATGGAAGAATTCCCATGCTTCAGTGAGTAATGAAAGGGTGGAAAGAAAGGTAAAAGAAATATTGAATGTCTCACATGGCAAGTGCCAGTAAAAATATGAGACCATAGGTTGGCACTCAAGAATAAATAACAAATATAAGCTATGGCTGGAGATTAACTTTGTAAATTACTGACTCAGAATGACAGCTAAGTTACAAAGTATAATACATAACCAAGGAAGAATATGCTCAAAGGACCAAAGCTCTCTATTTGTCAAAGTGCTCATCATTGGACCCAGAATAGGAGATGCTGAAAATAGCATAAAACATACAATTATTCAGTTTTATATGGAACTGAAGATACAAACAGTATCCACTGTCCACAGTCCAGAAAAATTCCAAAGTAAAATTTCTTAATCAAATAAAATTCTATCAGTTGGTGAGTTGTTAGATTGTTGACTTCTTTAGAGAATTTTATTGTAATTAGGGAAACAGAACTCAGATTTATTTTAGATAGTTTTTTTTAGAATGATGGGAACAGAACAATTATTAATTTCTGAAACCACCATATTAATCAACAACCTTCATAATGTTCTTAGTCAATGAAAATGCAACTATTTGTGTACATTTATTTAATGTGTAGGCTAGTTATGCCAGATATGACTATTACACACATTTTTATCTTTATGAAGCCTAATCTCTATAGCAAATTTTAATGAAAATATTATTATTTAATCACTAATAAATTCCTGATTCTAGTATTAACTCATTGTATTACAATGGCCAGTGAAGACAAAAAAAAAAAAATGAGCTTAAGCAGGGTGTGGTGCCAAACGCCTTTAATCCCAGCATTCAGGAGGCAGAGGTAGGAGGATTGCCGTGAGGTCAAGGCCACCCTGAGACTACATAGAGAATTCCAGGACAGCCTGGGCTAGAGTGAGACCCTACCTCGAAAAACCAAAAAAAAAAAAATGAGCTTTAACTATAGCAACAGAGTTAACACCAATAACAGGAAATGGTAGAGTAATCTGTTTCCATGCAATGATTACATTTATATTTTTATAAAGTAAATTATGTTTTATTGGGATAATATTAATATTTTTCAGAAAAGACTATTATTCAGAAAATGCATCTAGAAAGAAATAATATTCATGAACTTGTATGCACTAATGTATTTCCTAGAAAAAGAGCATATACTGGTAGAATTCCAAGGAGACAACAAAAATATATCCATAGGGATAAATATACCATAATTTTATAAGAGCTACATAAAAATATATGCAGGCAACATAAATGATTAGAGATGGTATATAATCAAATATGTTCACATCTACAGAATCTCATACTCCACAAAGAACTTATCTTAAATCTAGAACACTGCAGCTCCAAAGAAATCTTCAACAATATTGTACTTCTATGCCAAATCTGTCTTTATGAGGGAATTTAACTCCCTTGAAGCTATGCTTATTTACAGGGCTTAGGTCTTCACTCCAGATAGAGAAGTAGTGAATACAATTCCTGCAGGTTGTTACAAGTTATTTGTCTTGGATTTGCTTTCTTTTTTGGACTTCAAGTAGAGAGCAACCAGTATTTAACCACAAAGGTTAAGGTTCCTACTTTGCTGAACAAGCTTGCTGGACAGAACGGTCCCACAGGTCTAGACTAAGCAGAGTCTATTTGAAAGAGAAATGCACTTTTATCATAATTAAGCCATTATGCTTTGTGATAGGAAATTATAATCGATGCTAAAAATATTTGTCAAAGAATTTCAAATCTCTGGGGAGGTATAGATTTTAACGGTTAATGCATGTGTCTGTGCAGGATTTCAGCTGTGTTGGTATTATAAAGCAGCCCGTGCCCATCAAGACACTTTATTGTTAGCAAGTTGATATTAGGACTATCTAAATCCTTTTATCTCTACTACATTGTTCTCTATCTTCAGCTCTCCCACAATTCAAAATTGCATTCAAATGTTTAATAAGAAACCTGCTGCCTCAAACAAAAGATAAGATTTTGCATATCATGAAAATTATATGTATATGCAATGAAGTTGTCAGAAGGATCAAAGATTCTAAAAAGCATTTAGATTAATAGACATTTTGATGTCTTTCTGCTTTAAATAGGTCCTCTTTATAAGACTTTTTCTTCTAAAAAAAAAAAAGAAAATGCACTGTAACTTGGGCTTATAAAGTACTTGCTAGGGTGAGCATACATGAGCAGAAACACTGATCATTAAGTGTGCTTGAAATTGTGTCCCAGGAGGGTACATTGCTTGGTGTGCCTACAAATGGAAAACACTTTTGAAGTATTTATTGAGATAAATTGATTATTATGTCATTTTTCCTCAAAATTTTCTGCAAAGAACTTATGGTCAACTATACTGTTCAGATGAGGAAATTCTAAATGTGGTATTCCACTCTGGCTGGAGGCAGAGTGTGCAGTTCAGGCTTCAAGACAGCCTCATCCTTGGAATAAGGACAAGGAATATGAATAAGCATGGTTTCAGTAAGAAAAGTAGCCTACAAATTCTTTGGGAAGACAATCTTTTTATTTAAATATCTTTATTATGAGTAAGTATATACATTGTATGAGCAACTCTGGTGAAGATGTCCCCGTTTCCCTCCTCTCTGTCCCCTACCCACTGGGGTCCTTCCTTGTACACATACTGTATCTGTCCATACAATAAGGGGTTATGAACTGCACCAAGGTAGCCAGTTTTTCTTTCTATTTTTTTCCTTCCCCTTTTATGTATTGTTGCTGAGGGGGGCAATGTCTCTGGATATTCTCCCCCACCATGGCTCTTACATTCTTTCCTCCCCCTCTTTCACTCAGTTCCCCGTTCATGGTGGGTGAGTTTTAAGTCTGCTTTTTTTGTTTAGATCTTAAGTATCTCTGGATCTTTGCTCTGGGTTGTGATGGGTATCAGTGTGTGTCTCCATTGACCTTTGATGGGTTATCTGACTTGCTGTGGTGATTGGTCTCCCCTTGTTTCATCACTCTCTTGTAGGCTTCATTTGGGCCATGTGTGAAGGCCAGGGGTGGTTTGTCTCCTTTCAGGATGTCAGCCATAATCCAATGTCTTGTTGGTGGAATTGGGTTGTCCCTGGCTTTCTCACTGCCTTCTGAAAAATACAAACAAAATCTCCATTGGAGAGAGAGATTACTATAGGTTAAATGAGATAACATTGCTATTTTGGCTAACTCCTAATGGGTGTAGCCTCTCTGTAGCTCTCTGGCAGTGGGAATTTCCCCTAAGAGCCTGAGTTCTTGGTCCCCATAGGATTTTGCCATGGATCCCATTTCCAATTAAGGGTTCCTTGTCACTAAGATGATCTCTTAGCCAATTAGTAAGCTGTTGTTTACCCTCCTCTGTTTAGTGCCACTATTGCACAGATGAGCACTTCTTGACTTGCTAGTCTATTTGATATAGCAGTGTGTTGAGCATTCTTGTGTCAACTGTCTATATTGTACATCAATGGTCTCTGCTTTCTCCAAATATCATTGACCAATTTCCCCTGGCAGCTCATGCAACACCTTCCAGCTACACATGCTACCATCTGGGAGCTGGTTACCATTCTGGATCTCTTGGTGTTGTTTGATGACACTCTGTGATTTCTTTATCAATAGGGTCTTACCATAGGCCTGGGACAGGTATTCAAGAGCTTTGACAGAAGTCTGTCATGTTGAGGGGACCTCATGGGTCTCTTTTATCAACAGCTCAGTGTGGGAAGGAACCAATAACTGTGACAGGGAGATGCAGGTCTGATCAATTATTCTTGAGGTTACGCTTCCATTCCGTTCATGACCCCTCCCTCGTACCAGGTGGTGCTCACAGCTTCCTCAGGATCTTACTGTATAAAAACAAGGGCTTTATGGTATCAATTCATTATTAGTTTAGTTTACTGTATGAGTCCCAAGACAATCTTTAATGCTGATTTTTTTATTTCAAAGATTTTTTTTAAAGTCACAAATATTTTTCCTGTGTGAAAAATAATTTATAGTGTTGGGATACTGGCTTGGTGGCAAGTCTGATGATGTGAGTTCAATTCCCCACAAGCACCTATTGCCAGATGCACCTATGGCTTGGAAGGTTGAGAAGCAAGAGATTGCAGGCCAGCTAGAACAGAGCACATATTACACCAAAAACAACAAGTGTGTCCCTGGCTCAGAAAGATTTAGAGTGATTGGAAGATATCTCGCTTATGAGAAAACTGAGCAAAGCTTGTATTTATTTCTTAACTCTGATACTGACTAGTGAAATGACTTGAGGGAATCCTTCTACACTCATTTATTATATTTATATAGTAACAATTGTAGATTTATATTGAATGTAGCCTACCTAGCAATAATGATCATTAAAAAACATAAAATCTGAATAGGCCAATAATAAGTTAGAAGAATGAATCAGTAACCAGTAATATTTCTATCAAATAAAATGACAACACCCCATGACATCGCTGGAGGTTTCTACCAAGATTTAAAGAAGAATTAATACCTGTCACTCTCAAACATTTTTAAAATCATGAAAAACAGAAAGCATTTTCAAACTGGGTGTGGCTACAGCACACGCTTTTAGTCCCAGGACTTGGGAGGCTGAGATAGCTGTGATTTTCAGGCCAGTCTTGGACTACAGAATGAGTTTCAGATCAGCCTTTCAAGTTCATTTTAAAAGGATGGCACTATCCTGGTAACAAAGTCAGATAATAAACATAGAAAAACACATCACAGACTGCTATGACAAATGAAACAACAAAAATACCTCAATGAAATAATCGCAAAACAAATTAAAAAGCACATCAGGGAGATCAATCTTGATCAAGCTGGAGGCTAAGTGAGATAGTTCAAAATACATGTAAACATGATACTCCAACCTAATAGAAGGAAAAATAAAAACCATATCATCTCAAAAGGTCAAGAAAATATGTTTGATAATATTTTCTACTCTTTCATGATAAAAGTGCCTATAAATTTGGTATAAAAATAACATGCCCTCATACAAAAAAAGACTATTAAGGCAATATATGATAGACATATAGGCAGCATGTCAATAGTGAGAGGCTGAACACTTTTCTTCTAAACTCTGGAATAAGTCCAGGGTACACAACATAGCCACTGCTATTGGACATGGGAGTTGTCATAGTTTGGATATAAAATGTAGTCTGTGTGGAATGATTTTTACACCATCAGGTGGAACTACTGACGAGGTGATTGGATCATCGGGACACAAACCTTTTCCATGGTGTCTTCCCAGTTGAATGGGATTTTAAGATGTGGGATTGGAAGAAATAGATCACTAGGGGTTGCCTTTGAAGAATGCCATCTTGCAAAATTTCTTCCTTTCTTTTTTTCTTTTTGTTTTCTTTTCTTTTTGTTTGTTTTAAAACAACATCTCCTTCACAATACAATCCTGAAGTCATGACATTCTGTTCACCTGAGGCCAAAAGCAATGGAGCTAGTCCCACCATAGCCTGAAATGTCTGCAACTATGAGTTAAAGCTTTCCTCGTTCTGAGTTGTTTCTCTCAGGTGTCTGGTAACAGCCCTAAAAAGGTAAGTACTGCCTTTGTGGAATCTACAAAGTTGAAGTCATAGAAGTAGAAAGTAAAGCTCAGGAGAAAGTAAAGCTGGTGTTGGGGGAAGAGAGGCATGAGGATACACTGGGTAGAGATGACATGGTTTCAGTTCCACAGGAGGAATATGCAGCATGGTGACTCTAGTAACATCGTATTGTATTCTTGGATGTTCCTAAGGGAATAGCTATGCTGTTTTCTCTCTATGGAACAATAAAGAAGTGAAGAGAACCATATGGTATTTACCTTAATCTAGACATCCTCAAATACATACACATTTGTAAACAACATATTGTATATAACAAATATATAGTTTTAGTCATTTAAATGAAGTGTGTTGAAAGATGCAAAAATAAGCAAGTGATCATTTATTTCATTTAAAGTAATTTTAAACACAAATTTTACAAATATCTATTATCACTCTTTTTCAAATGCTTAATTTGATAATTAAAATATTCAACAATGTCTTAATAATTTAATACATAACTATCATTAAGTCAACATACTGTAATTACCCATTTTCATATTTATTAATTTCAATACTGCATATTCATGTGACAGAGGGCCTCAGGCAGTGCAGAATGGCCTTGAGCTCATTGTAGCCAATGGTGACCTAGAACTGCTGATTCTGGTGCCTCCTTCTCCTGTGTCTTGGAATTAGAGCTTGCTCCACCTTTCCATTGTTTATTTCTGCTCCTACCCACTTCTTCAGTGACTTCTTTGAAAGAAGTATGTGTTCAAGAATATAAACAAAGTTCACTGTGGACATATTTATCAACATCTACATGCCAAATAAGAATATGGTTAACAGAATGAAGCTTGGCATTACAAGAAATAAACAAGAAAGAAGAAAATGTAGTGTTCATCAAGGACTCCCACTCATATTTGAAAGAAATACAGTGCAGCAAGTATTTAACATGTATAAGCACTGTGGAAGTAAGGAGCAGAGGACCTGAAACAAACTCAGAGAAAAGGGTGTGTAAGGACTGAGCTGGGGGTTAGAATTTAGATAATACTCAGCCAAAATACCAATACACCTCAAAATTTAGGGAGCACCTGAATTCTTGTCTACAAAGTTAAAGAATTAAAATCATAGACAACAAACGTTTAAGGTGTAGTGGGAGACTTTATGTCAAGGAAAATGGGGATTTACAGAGTTCTCCAGCCACCATTGTGGGGAGAACATATGGGAGAGGTTTTAGCCAAAATATATGTTGTTTGACTAAGCAGGCAGAAAGGGAAAGATAACAGAGTGCTCCTATCATGAAAAAAAAAAAAGGTTCATATGGGGAGGTCTTACCTGGAAAATGAAAGTCCTCTTTCTACTACGCCATGTGGAAGAAGAGGACTGGTCTTTGTTTTAGGAAAGCTTTTAAAACTTCCCCCAGGTAAATCAGAGAGAAAGCTGATTGGACTCTACCTGACCAATCAGTTTTAGCATCTAGGTTTGAACTCTGGTTAGAGACACCTCCCACTCAAGGGAAGGGGGGTCCATGGAGCCTGTCACAGGTGGTTACTGAAGGGTAGATGTTTTTTGATGAATCAGAGAAGACAAGAGGAAAAGGCTCTTACTTTCTGGTTTGTTAAGTCTGTGGAATAGCAAAGAAATAATAACAGCAAGAAGTAAGTAACAAGCCTCTCAATCATGAACCAGTGCGAGGTGGTAGAATTCTAAAATGATAGAATTTTTCAAGGAGGGACCTATGGAACTACCACCTAAGATTCTGAGAAGACATCATAATGATAACATTGTCATCTCTGAAAACTGAAAGAGGGTCCCTGGGCAGCTGCACTCAGACCGTCAGATAGGAGGTTATCTGTCTGTCTGTCTGTGTGGCATTGCCACCATTCTGTATTATCCAAAAGGTAAGGGAACGGAGACCAGTGGCTATTTTGCAGATACCCAAATGGAAGGGTGAACTCTAGAGCAATGCCCATGAGAACAGCAAGCCAACAGAAACCTTTCACCCCTTTCTCCCCTCCTGCCTGCTGCACTCTGGTGTTTCATTTAGCAAAATCAAAGGGTGGAGACCAGTGCCAATGAAGAAGTGTAGTAGGCAGGCATTCACAGGACTATGTGGGCTGAGTTTGTAGCTTAGAAACAAGAGTCTAAGAAGTAGAATGTTTATGCTCTAAGATGATGAATAAAATGCAAACATTTCATAATAATTTTACCATTTTACTAGGAAAATGATTCCATTGTGCTCCATTTACCTTTCTTATACCTAATTGTGCATCTCTCTGTGAGGAAAGAACGAGAGAATTTCTTGAAAGGTGAGTGCACGTCGTATAATAATCACCAGCTATTTAAAGACCATTACTGAAAAGAAGACAATATTTTACTTTCATTAGAATTGTGTTTAATGCAAGCAGAGTTTTATCAGACAAATTAACATAGATGAGAAGAAATTAGGATGAAAGGCTCTTGGCGTGGGGGATAATGAATAACCACCACATGCCAACTGAGGAAGAATAAAAGAAGAGTAAGGGCTGAGTGATGACACTAATTAATGAACAGCAGCCGGGAAACATTTTTCATGAATTTCCTACTTTTTCAGGTGAAGCCAAAAACCAGTGGCTGTGGTCGAGATGCCAGGTTCCCTCCACAGGGGAAGCAGACTTCAAGCTCTGCCATGTAAGTGTTGGAGGACCTCAGGCTGATTGTGATGAGTCAATTCTGTTGTCAACTGATCAGATAGGCGTCAAGGGACACATCTACTGGGTGAGCCTGTGGGGCTGTTTCCAGGAAGGATTAATCAAGGGAGAAAGTCCTTTCCCCAGAGGGGTCTGCACTTCTGGTGGTAGACTACATATAAAGAATCTCAGAGCTAACACTGTCTTTGCCTGCCTGCATCCATCCAGTTTCCACTATCCTTCTTGGATGCTGGAAACATGCTTCAGCAGACTTCCAATGTGGACAGAAGGCCATCAATCCTCCAGGAATTCTCCAGGCCTTCAGTGCCAGATGAAGCATGTTGAGGCATGTAGCCATGTGGACTGAGGAGCTACTCAAATCCTCACCCTTCAAGCTTGCAAGACAGCAAATGTTGGGCTGTGCAGCTCGTATCCTGGTAACCAAGTCCCCTTTATAATTCATCCTATTGGTTCTGTTCCTCTAGAGAGCCCTGACTAATACACTGATAATTGACTAGAAACTTGAGTTCCTGGCTATGTGAGTGTTTAGAAGGAGCTCACAGCCCCACACAGGTGTGACAACAGAAAAATCTCTTAACATAGAATTCACCAGTGTTTTGAAACCCAACACAAAAGACCGCTCAGCCCTTCAAGGGAAAGATGTCACATAAAACCATGAAGGCAGGGATCAGGGGGAACATGATAGAGGTGGCCTGTTACAGAGCCTTCAATACAGAATTGCAACAAGGTGATCTCTGCTCTAACAAAATCTACAAAAACAATAGGCAGCAAATGTTTTGAAAATAATGAAATTACTTGAGCTGTTTTTAGGATTAGAATGAACATATTGTTGAAATGAGGAAAATCAAGTTAGGAAAGGACCCCTGCATTCCTTGCAGTTGCCTTGTTCTGTCACGATGTTTTCCCTGAGCTGTGGTTTGTGGTGAGATGCAGGGAGTTCAGCAGGGCAGCCTTGCAGCATCCATGAGCATGCTGACCCTTGTGATCATGAGGGCTCTCCACTCTGTGTGTAAGGCAGGACCACAGTTCAGCCTCCAGCTTAGGCTCAGGGCAGCCTGAGGGGCTCCAGCAAGGATTCCATTATTAGAAAAGGAAGTCTAGCAGGAAAGGGCTCCAAATCTCTCAATATCCACAACAGAGAAAGCAACTGAGAGAGCATGGAAACATCCAGTCTAATCATGATTTCACCCAAGGGGCTCAGAAAGGGCCAATATCTAGCATAAAGGGTCTCCACATGACAGAAATCAGATGTTGGCAGACAAAATAGGAAGACAAGATTTTCAGATATATAATGAACAATCTAACACACAATCTAACCACACTTTAAGAACGATACCAAGTACCTTCTGGCTTAGAATATATAAAATTCAATAAAACTAATATTTTAATTTATTTCTGCCTTCTTTTTAACATGTTAAATTATTAGCTGCATAGAATGAATGGATCCAGATAGTTTTATGAACCAGGGGCCTGAAGGCAATAAACCTGTTTAAGCTTTTGAGTTTGTAACTTGCCTTATTTTTGTACAAAATATCCTCTGAGAAAAACACCTTATGCAATGCAAGAAATTACAACAGTTTTGCATAAGATGTATTATAATGATAAAACTCCTGCTGTAAAGAGAACTTTATTTTCTGTCCTCAGACCTACTGTTCCTTGAAAGTCTGCAGCTAGTATTTTTGTGTGTATGTATGTATGTATGAATGTACATATGTACATATGTATGTACTTTTGTATGTCTATATGCATATGTGTGTATGTATGTACATATGTATGTGTATGAATGTACGTATGAATGTATGTGTGTATGTATGTATGTACATATGTATGTATGTCTTACTCATGTATGTGTGTACATATGCACGCATGCATGTACGCATGTATGTATGTATGTGTGTATGTACATATGTGTTTATTTATTTATGTGTGAGTGTGTGTGGATGTACCAGAGTCTCTTGGCACTGAAAACAAATGCCAGACACATGTGCCACTTTTTATGACTGACTTTAAGTTCATCCTGGGAAATTAAACTCTGGGTCAGTGAGCTTTGCAAGCAAGTTCATTTATTCACTGATCCTTATCTCAAGCCCCTGAAGCTAGTATTTTAAAGTCTCATTTAACTTTAAGTTATGAAGATTAAAGAAAGGTCAAGGTTTTTAGTTTTAATACAGACTTTAAGACCTATGTTTTTATGGTTAGGACTATTTAATAAATGAGTGAAAGGATAGTAAACATTTTAAAGTTTAAAATGACACTGCTGGACTGGCTCAGTAGTTAAAGGTGAGTGCTTGCAAAGCCTGATGGACTGGAATCAATTCTCCAGTACCCACATAAAGCCAGATGTACAAAGTGGTGCATTCATCTGGAGTTTATTTGCAGTGGCAAGAGGCCTTGTTGTGTCCCTTTCATACCTCCCTCTCTCTCTATCTCTCTCTTCTTGCAAATAAATAAATATATTTTAAACATGACATTGTCGAGGCAGATTATTAGAACATATTAACAAATCCAAGAGTAGACAGAACCTGTATTTAGAAATGTCGACCATGATAGAGTTTTATTTCCAATTCATTGAAATATATATAAATTTTAACAAATTGCATTGGGATAATTTCATAACCAAATTTGATATTGTGATTTCATATAAACACATAGGTTCAAATATTAATAGAAAACATGCAAATAAGTAAAAAAAAAGATGAAAACACGGAAGTATTTTGTAGTCCTGGAACAAACTTTTCTAAGACATAAAATCAGTACCTTCAACAATCCATAAATCATAAGTTCTGATTGTAAAACACATGGATAAAGGAATATATTGCAATGTGTATAACAGAGGGTCTATTTATTACATGAGGCTCTCCTAAAAATAAAATAGCAATAAAAGGTTAAAAGGTATACTTGATATGAGACTAGTCACATAGAAGTAAATTCACCAGGTCAGGTATATGTGAGAAGATGATCTACTTATTATGAAAAGATAATTGAAACTAAAAATGAAAATAATAGAGAATATTATTTTCTCTTATTTGTCAAAATTACAATGACTATTAAGAAATCTATACAATGAATGTGCATGTAACTTCATAAATGAATGAGCTTCAAAAATACATAAGAAATTAATAACAGTAAGAAGTGAACAAAAAATAAACTTGTTACAACTCCTTTCTCTTAGTTTCAAAATTAAAGTTATTCTTATTTTTCAAAGCTAAAATTCCTTTCAAAAATTTTTAAATATTGTGACACAATTAAACTACAGCCTTTTATCTCTGTTTTCTCATTTGCCTCAGATCAAATTCCAACTTCTACTGTGAAAATAGTAATTTGGTGACTGAGAGCTTTCTTTGAATGGTGAAGTCCCTATCTGCTTGGGTGAAGAACAAAGGCATTGTGCAGCTTATAGGAGCAGCCCTCATGCAGTGTCTGATGGGAGCTTGCACTCAGGCATTCATTGAGTGGGATATTTCTGAGATTTTCACTGTATAATGGCTCAGCCAGTTGTCTCAATGGGCTTATATGATAGGAACTGTGCATATGAGATTGGTACCCAAACTGTCCAAAGTACACAAGCCTCAATAACGAAGTGGTCAAGAAATTCAAGAATATTATTATTATTATTATTATTATTATGACTCTATTGCACTTAATATTCATGGCCTTCTTCCAATTACATTTATGTTTTGGAGGAAGTTCCTATAACCAGCTAACTTGGGAAGAAGAACAACTAGGTCTTGTTCAGGACAACTTGCTTCCACCTACTAAAAAGAGTATGATATGGACTACTGATAAAATTGAGCTATTCCTAAGACTATCCCTGAAAGAAAGCAAATAGGAAAAATATTTCTGGTAGCCAGATAAGTGAGCTATACACCTGATTGTTGACTTGCCATGGAGAAGTGGATGAAAAGACAAAAAGGTCATGAAATTCTGATTATTGAGTGACTTGGCTGCTTGGTCGGGAGCCTAGAATGCTCAAGATTGGAAAAAACTACAAAGAAGATTTGAGAACTAAGCAGACAGACGTATTGATGAGAGTAGAGACAAGAGTGGATGAATCTTTGTCTCAGTGCCCACCAAGAACATCATTTGCACCACAGAGGAAATATAATAGCCAGATGGAAAGAGAGCTGTGAAGGTCGGTCAGCTTCTTTCCTCCCTGCAGGGCACTAACCATCTCTGTTGTGACATTGGATAACAGGCCTATGATAGAACTACAAGCCAATAAAGGTAGGAATGAACACACATATGGACCCAAAGCATGCAATTTTTTCCCTGCAATTTATTTGGACTGTACCAGATATCTTTGCTAGAATACTGAATCAGGAGGGTTGTGCGAACATTCACTTGAGGAGATCTGAAAAATGTCTACTCAGAAGAAGACAGAGTACCAACAACAGATACAAAGAAATGATTCTCCTGAAGTGTAGCTTGGTGATTCAATGAGTTTTACTGGGATATAAGAGCATAGGTTCAGGGTGAGTTAAAGAAACAGGGGCAACTTATGAGTGGCTACTCCAGTGCTTAAAAACAGTTCTCTCTACTTCATTTACTGGTAACTGTCTATATATCCTTGAGGAGAGATGCAACCTATTGGGTTCCTTCCATCAGGAATTATTAACTCTATAAATCCTTGGGGAAAGACCATGTCCTGATAGGACTCTCTTCCTTAGTAACGACTGTCTGTAACTGCTTGGGAAGGGGTGGGGCAACTGTCCATATATCTCAGGGAAACGGGCTTCATGAAACCCTCCCACCAATAATAGAATACTAATGAGCCCCTTCATGTGCAGATCTTTTAGTAACCACAGCCCTAACAGTTCAAGAGAGTGACAACATTCATAATCAGAGGAGAGAATTCCATAAGGAGTCATAGTAGAATTCTACATATCAATTTGAATCTCCCTTATGTAGCCTTTCCTCCATAACACTAGATTTCCCTCTGCTTTATAAAATTTGATACAATTAGGTAATCAAAATAGCATTCTATATAGTTAAATAATTCACACACTATATGATAAAATCTTTTCATCTAAATTGCATATAATTAAATTCTAATTAAAAGCAACATCAATAGAAGCATCAGATTCAGAGGTTTTCACTGTCAAATTTGTGAGATTTCAAAAGAGTAAGAAGCATTAATGTTATAAACCACTTTCAAAAAGCAGACAAGAGGAAGGTCCTTCCCAACTTGTACAATTGCTGTGTAAACCTGACACCAAAATCTGATTGAGACAGTACATGAATATACAGTTCTCAACACAGATGCATAACTTTTTAACAACATATTACAAAATTTTAATAGAGAAGAATACAGAATGAAAAATACTTGTGATCAAGTGGGAATTATTCTGGGAATGCAAAATTAGTTCAGTAAGTGAAAATCCATAATGTAATTCACCATATTAATACAAAAGATGAGACTCATAATCAGCTGAATAAATATGGAGAGATTCTGAAAAAATACACAAAATGCACCATAATTTTTAAAAATATTTTATTTATTAATTTTCAAGCAGAGACACAAAGAGAGAGAGAGAGAGAGAGACTGGCTTATGTGGGTCCTGGGGAATTGAACCCGGGGCCTTAGACACTGGAGGCAAGTGCCTTAACCAATGAGCCATCTCTCCAGCCCTACCACCATAATTTTTAAAATTGTAGCACACTTCAAAAAATAAAAAAATATATCTAATTTAATAAAGGGCACCAGCAAAAATAATCTAGCTATTATTACATATTGTGGCAAAATATTACATAAGTAGAGGTACACACACACATAAACTTGAGACAGCCAATTCAACAGAGGTTAGAAACATGTTTCCACCACTTTCTAAATGAAATTTTACAAGTAATGAACATGTCCGTGCCTCAATTAACTTATTTCTGAAGTATGAATAATTACTGTATTCCACCCAAATGCAATTGTAAAGAATAGTCTTTATACTCATTAATTTTTTCACACAAAGTGCATATTATGTACATTTTATTATTCTACATTAAGGCTTTAAAAAGTATGTAGGTAAATGGTTCTATGCTTGAATACCAGTAACTTTTGTGACCCACTTGTTTTTCTTCATTTAAAGATATTTACATTTTTTATTTTATGTTTGACAATTTTATATATGGATATGATATATCTAATCATATCCTTCCCCCCATTACCCTGTTATCCCCTTCCCACCCCTGCTAAACTTTTTCTTCTTCCTAACTGCCTGACTAAACCTCTTCCTACCTTAATGTTTCCTTTGTCTCCTTCGTGGCCCACTGAGTTAAATGTTAAATTAGGGCAGCTTGCATGAGCACAGTTGGTAGGCATTATTTACTGGGTCATGGTCAATTTACCACTGGCTACACCACTGAAAAACATGACTCCTGCAACAACCATTAACTCCTCCTCTTAAAGGATGGTTGTCTCATGAGCTCCTCCTGCATCCATGATGGAATGTTTACAGGCTCAATATTGTAGAGACAACCATGAGTTATGAGTTCATCAGTGGAACAGCCATGTCAATCCAGAACACAGAATTCCATAACTCCTTTCCATCCTCTGGCTTTTAACCATTTTTCCACCTTGTCTTTGACATGAACACTGTTTCCTAAACCTTTATGGAAATGATACAGGGCTGAGTTACAATAGTCACTTATTCCCAGAGCTTTCATTAACTATGCATCTATGCAGCTTATGGATAAAGAGGGTTTATTTTTGCTGATAGAATCAAGGGGAAGTCAATTGCAGCACGAAAAACATGGCAAAGCAGACTGTAAGTGTCACATCCTCACTTCAGCAGGAAGGAAGTAGAAAACTTGGTACCGCCAAGCTGGGCTGGACTATAATATACCAAGACCCACCCCTCAGTGATATACTTATTCCAGAAAATTCCACCTCCTAAAGAATCTATAAACTTCCCAAAGAGTTCCATAAATAGGGGATTAAGTGTTGAAACAAATGAGTCTATGATGAACAGTTTGCATTGAAACTGTCACATTGCACTCTGATTCCCATAGACTCTTGGTCATCTCATGATGGATTCAGTCCAACTTTCAATATCCTAACAGTTGTTTTTATCTATTTCAACACTGTTCAGAAGTCTAAAGTCTCAGCTGAGACTCAAGGTATTGTCTTACCTGAAAAACTCAAAGAACAAGTTGTATACTTGCAGCATGTAATAGCACAGAGTAATCATTCCCACTCCAAATGAGTGAAATGGGGCACAACAAGGAAAGACTGGATCTAATACAAGATCAAACACCCAGCAGGTCCAGCATCAAATACTGTAGCTCCATGGTCAGCACCTGGACTTGTGCAGAAATCATCTGGGGACAAGAAGCCTTGGGCTGTTTGCAACCCTCTCTTAGGTAGGATCCACACCAAGCATGCAGCTCTTCCTGGTAGACATCCCATAGTTCTGACAACTTCAACACCCTGGGGTCTCAGTGGAAACATATTTCCTCTGCATAGCTTCATGCAGTGGCCTCACAGGGCCTCCTTACAGAGAGTTCGACCATGCCTCACATATATAATGTAGCCTCAGCTGCTGTCTGAAACTGAGGCACAATCCGTGATCCTCTATTTCCTGTATTTTTTCATGCTTCCAAAACCAGTGCAATTGGGATGACATTGCCATTTTTTTTGGTCAGGTGGGGATGAAGCTGTGGCAGTTTGAATGTATGTCCCTCATAGACTTGCGTACTTTATAAAAGCTTGTAATGGGATGTAATGATTGTTGGGTCTCCAGCCACTTGAATGCAGGAGATATCACTGGGGTGGGAGGGGGAACGTCCTGGGGCCCAGAACAAAGGTGTGCTTGGAGCTGGATATGAATTACAGCCCAAAGTTATGCAGAGACCTGAGCTCTGAAGGCCCTACTTGGTTGGTGCTTGCTGCTTTCTGGTGTGGTTGGCTACTGGTGCTTTCTCTCTCTGATTGGATTTATGAATGGGAGCCACCTTCTTCCACTGTTGATGGAATTTCCCTTGAATATTTAACCTGAAAAACATCCTGTTTCTCTCATAAACTGTTTCTGGCTGGGCACTGCTCCCTGCAATGTGAAAGTGACAACAAAGCACAGCCCTTAGAGCAGGAACCTCCTTTAGTATTCTTCCCTCATTTCTTTTTCTTTCCAAATATTGCCGTTTTCATTTGATGGAGCTTCCAATGAGTTGGGTCTGGCCTTCAAGGCATATTTCTATTGTCCTAATGGATGGCAGCTGACCCATCCTCAATGGTTGTAATCCCTTTCATAATTGCAGCGAAAGAGCTACAGTCTCTGGGCTTGAAAGTTGCTCATAGTTCTTTCTATGTCAAACTTTGTTGTTTCATATCCTTCTGATTTGTATTTTTCTTTCACATTGTAGGTCTAAATCAGAGAAGCAAAAGGAAGTCAAACCACACACTGTATGCTTCTCTGTCTTCAAATTTCCCCCACCAAATACATTCACCCATGACATTTTGATTTACCTCTGGTCAAGTTCACAGGACATTGGCAGTGTACAGCCAGATTTGTTGCCAGAATGTCATATAAACCCTTCCAACACAGTTCTCAATAAGTCTTTTTCCCTTAAACTTCGTAATCAATCTTAAATTGTCCACATTACTTTTGCATTCCAGTCTGCCAAACTCCTACCAGAATGGCCAATTAAGTTCTACTTCAAGCTTTTGTAGACCAAAGTTACAAATCCTTCCATATTTCTCCCACAAACCCATTCAAAGGGTGTAAGAAGCACATTGTAAAGTTTATTGCAGTATAGCCCCACTTCTCTGTACCCATTTTCTGTATCATTTACTTTGTTGTTGCTGGAATAAAATACCTGACCAGAAGAAAATGGTTTATTTCAGCTTACAGTTTTGAGGGGAAATCAGAGAAGACATGGCAAAAACAGACACCGTCATCATATCTTCACATTAATCAGGAGGAGGTAGAAAACACAAAAAATTAAGCAGGGCTGGACTAGATAATACCCCCAGACTTGCTGCCAGTGACATACCTTCTCAATTAACTTTCTGCCTCATAAAGGCTCCACACACTTCACAAACAGTGCCATCAATGAGGGATTAAGTACTTAAACACAAGAATCTATGGTAACACTTTATATTGAAATGATCACAATGGAGATATGTATTTAGAAGACAAGTTGACAACCTGTCCATTTAGCATAACAGCAGCAGTAGGTTCCCTTCTGTGGCCTATGACTTCCTACTCCCGACCAGTTACATTTTCCAAGTACCAGCTACATCTTTATGCTAGCTGTTTAAAAGAGGGGAATTGTGAAGTTTCATAGGGGAAGAAAGGGGACAAGTCTAGTACTTTTGTGCTCAGATAAACACAAGTAATTATTATTATTATTATTATCTTTAAGTAGGAAAAGTGGTATGATAAACTATAAGAGATGGAGAAATATGGTAGAAAATATGATAGCTATATCTCTATCTTGTTTTTTGAAAGAGATGAAATGGAGGAGAAAATATACTTAAAACGACAATCAACAAAGTTTTACTAAGAAGTATAATGTCATTTGCAACCACGTCCTCCATAATTTCCTTGCATGTTTTCTTTGCTTCAACATTTGTGAACAAGAGAGCATTTAGATGCAAAAGAAGAGATTCTGGATTATACACCTATCGAACCCCACCCCAAACTAACGGATCCTGGAGAAAGTAGCACTGGAGGAACATATTCATAAGAAGTGCTCTAGAATGTTCTATTCCACTGCTATGGCTGCAATCAGTACTCAAGGAAAACCTCCTGAAAGCTCCCATGTTCTCCTAGTACCGGAGACTGAAGAGAAAATTTACAAGTTTTCAGTATTTGTCTCCATTTTGTGCTATAAGATTGATTAAAATAGAATCATTATAATTTATGTCTTAAAATTTCACTGTCTTTAGTTCAGTCTCAATAACTTTC
>PVHP010035953.1:0-18192 GCA_004024765.1 Zapus hudsonius
AATAATGAAATTCCAGTCAAATCCAAAGGGCCATGTGAGCTTGCTTAATATCACTTAGCAGGAAGACCATAGTTCATCAAACTGCATTAGGAATGCTTACATGAACAGATTTTACCTGTTGTAGCCGTACAGTAACTGTGAGAGGACAGAGAGGTCAACTGATTCACTATGACAACCATCTTTACTATCTATATCCCATAAGGTCATGCTGTACACAACAAATATACACAGTATCTTTATGTTTTAGAATCAACTAAAAGTGAAGAAAATGTCCAATAAGAATGGGAAGACCAACCTGGGAATGTGCATTCATCCCTTGAAACGGGGCTGCAGGGATATGTCAGTGGTTAAGGCACTGCCTACACAGCCTACTGACCTGGGTTCGTTTCCTCAGTATCCGCCGAAAGCCAGATGCACAAAGTGACACATACATCTGGAGTTCATTTGCAGCTGCTAGAGGCCCTGTCACGCCCACATTCATTCTCTCGCCTCAGTCCTTGTAAACAAAATGTTTTTTTAAAAAAACCTTAAAATGGGCAAAATTAGCTCCATTTCTAATAGCTTACTATATGAAAGTGAGTTTCTTTTATAAGGATCTTTATTATAGCATTGTTAATAATAGCAAATTTCAAAACAACCATCAACACAGGCATGTTCAATTATAATTGTATATGTTCAATTACATAATCTGCCATTAAAAACAGTAATGATCATTACACCCCCCCCCACACACACACTAGAGCGCTAACTGCTCTGCATTTCTGTGAACTTGGCTCTCTACTTTCCTCACTCTGGTGGGGAAGCACTACACACTTTTAATTACTCTAACATACTTTATGATCAGGCTGGGGAGATGGCTCCGCGGATAAAGGTACTTGCTTGCAAAGCCTGATGGTCTGGGTTCAATTCCCTAGTACCTACTTTAGTATCTACTTAAAGCTAGATGCTTTACATATATCTAGAGTTCGTTTGCAGCAGCAAAAGGCCCTGGCAGCAGGCCCATTCTCTCTCTCTCTCTGCCTGCAAATAAATAAAAATGTTTTAAAAAATATTTTATTACCTAAAAATAAACAAACAGTAAATAATATAGAATATTGTAATTTCAATTTTTATGTGACCCCATCACAATGGTAACAATGTGAGCTAACATGCTCCTTCAAGCAGCAGGGTGCAGGCACGGGCCCTGGGCTGGAACCCAGCTTCAGGCACTGTGACGTGTGCTGTGACGTGGCTCTCCCTCGGCTCCCTGACTTCTCGCCAGACCAGACCGGAATGGACCTGAATTCTAGAAGTAAACTGGGTTCGAGCCCTGCAGTACAAGTTCATCCCTGCCTCTTGGCTTCCTCCTCACCTGTAAGAAGGGGAACAAGTGTTCCCACACCCTCTGACATGACATTATCTGAGGAAACGTGGGTGCGCATGTGCAGAGCCGGCCTATGGCTACTATGACCAGTCCTGATGCCACTGACCAGCGCTCCCACAATGCCTCTCATCTCCGGGAGAAACCAAAGCAAAACCAGCAAGAAGTCACTGAAGTCATCAGGAACCAAGATGGCACTCGGATCTCAGGTCATACGACCTTGTCTGGTAGGAGTGACAGCTTAGGGGCCTCAAGTAAAAGTAGCCGTGATGGCCCTTTACAGAGTGAGTGGAGCAAACTCTGGGCACCGGTTTCTACCTGGAAATTAAAATTAAATTAAAATTGAAATCACATTTTCCTACATCTACTCGGGCTTCTCTCTTCTCACAGGACAAGCTTTTAAAACAAACAAACAAACAAAAATGCTCTTAGCTAGGATAAACACAGCAGTCTCTCATGGTCTCCCAGCCTTGCTCCTGTGAGCTCAGGGGGCCTGTGCTTCCCAGACACAGACCTCCTTGAGGGAACGGCCCGCCTGCCCATGCCAGCCGAACCTCTGCTTAGTCACCACGCAGACTGGTTCTGCCCTCACTCCCTCGCTCCTTCCCACAGCTTAGCCATCACAGCTGTAATTTTACATTCATTTGTGTGACAACTGCTTCAATGACTACCTTCTCCACTGAAGTGAAGACCCCCCCCAGAGGGCAGGGTCCAGTAAACAACATGCTGCCCAGTGCTAGCTGGAGGCCCAATAACCATCTTTTGGTGGCCTGAATGACCAAACCCAGTGGGAAGAAATGAGATGGAAACCCGGGACAACACAGGTTAATCTGAGAGGGAAGAGAGAGATGGCACAAACACAAAATTATCTCAGCATCGAAGATCAAAATCTGCCCACAATCACATTTCCAAAGCAAAAAAAAAAAGTAAGCATGATGCCAACATTGAAAAATCAAGGTTTCTTTCTGCACTGGCACCCGAATCAAATAAACTATCACCTCTGATGACACTTGTATTCATCATACAAGAAGGCCACATGGTGTGCACGGCCTTTGAGAGACGTTCTTCCTCACTCCGGAGCTCCACTATTCTTAGCTCCCAGAGCTGTTTGAGATCAAATCCTGCTGCAGAGTTGCCCTGGAGGTTGCACTCATCGATGTGCATCCACAAAGCACGGATTGCAGTGGGTGAGCTGAGGTGGGAAGGGTGAGGCATGGGTGTGTAGACATGTCATGAAGCGCTCAGGCCACAGGGAATAGTTATTATCTGTCTGGATGAATATATGCTTAGCTATTTTTTTGTGGTGGAAAGATAATACACATATGCCCAAGTTTTAAAATCACTGATTTTAAAATAAGTGCACTAACTCAATGTAAAGAAAATGTAAGGCAGGTTGCACAAGAGCACACAGGAGTCACAAAGAGTCCAATGTGGGGGAGGAGTGCAGGCTTCTATCACCACCCGACTTGAAAACCATGAAGAGAAGAACCAGGGAGGGAAGGAGGAAGAAGTCTCCAGGTTTTCTAGGAGGCTCACCTTCCTACATACACGGGAAGCCCAGGGTTAGCAAACTGCAGACTGGAGAAATCACTGCTGGAGCTTTCTTCAGACGGCTGACAGCCTCTGGTGTCGGATCACAATTAAGGAATCATGGAGGAGGATCATCACTAACATGTAGAAGCTGAATAGAAACACAGATCTCACCCAGGAAAATAGAACGACAACCAGAAAACCAGGGCCAAAGGCAAGGGCAAGGGCAAGGGCATGGAAGTCCTCTAGAGCCATGTGTATATAACAGCAATGTGTCTCGGTGAGGTCAAGAACTACATGGGATAAACCTAGGTAAAAATCATTGCATTTAGGTTAAAATTTTGTCAACCCAACCACAGTCATATGGGGAGGATCCATATGGAACCCCACAGAGAATGAACAAGGGATCCACAGCCACAACCATTCAATCAACACAGGATAAGCCAGGGTGACAGAAACCAACAATTTTTGACACAAAGCCCCCTAAGCTCACAACATTAAAGCAGCCTTAATACTCACCCTCCACGACTCAGGGAACTGAGCGGAAGAGGGGGTGGAAAGATTGTGAGAGCCTTGGTGGGGGAGACGATCCAGAGGCACGGCATCCCTCAGTAACAACAATACACTTGGACCAGGAGAACTGGGCTGAATACTAGGCTATATATGGCCCACGGAGGAGGATATCCAGCTGATTGGGGATGGGAGGGGGGGCCTCGGGGAATTGGGGATAACAACATTATTTGCCCACTAAATAATGTAACTCATTATGGACAATAAAAAGAAAAAGAAAAAAAATTTTGTCAACCATTCTCTAAGTTGGGACTCCCCCCCCTTTTTATATTTTAGCATTACCAAAAAACTACTACTTCTTAAAGCCCACACACAATTTATTGAAAAAGCAGGAGAGGCAGCATAATTAACATGGCTCAAGAACAAACTCTTCCTCGAAAAACCAAACCAAACCAAACCAAACCAAACAAAACAAAACAAAAAAAAACTCTTGAGTCAAAGTCCACTCTTTTTAAAATAATATTTTATTTTATATAATAATTTATTATGAATAAGTATATACATTGTATGAGCAAATCTTGTGAAGGTGTTCCCATTTCCCTCCTCTCTGTCCCCTAACCACGGTTAATCCTCATGGCTCCATTGGTTCTCCACTCAGGTAATCCAACAAGCCTCCTTCACAATGCCCATGGCCATTTTCAAAAAACAAATCCATGTTGAAAATTCAATGACCCTTTCTTTCCTGCATTTGTTATTCTCCATAGTACCAGGTGGGCTACAAACTTGTTAATCCAGGGGGAACAAAGCCAACTTTGAAGAGCAGGAAACTCCTTCAGCATTCACGTCCCTGACTTCAAAAGAGTCCACATTCTTCCTGCTGTCCCAATGCAGATCAGCTGGCCCAACCTCTCAAACAATTGCAGCTGACCGGGCAGTGGTTTCAGCCCAGAGGTGTCATTTCTTTCTGTACCATCTCATCTGTTTACACCAGTCCATCTTTATGTAAAGCAACCCTGCACAAGTTCCCAGAACACAGGCAGGCAGAACACTGCAAGCCTCTTATACAAACTGCTTCTAGAACAGTCCTGACAAAGTTCTTTTTCACCCTCATAAGCCAAACCTCACAGTCCACAGTCCTCACTGCATTCAGGTCTTTCAACTCTGACCAGAGTCCACCAAGCTATGCTTACATCACTGCAAGGTGTCTCTTAGGCTGAGGTTTCAAATCCTTCCACAATCCTCTTGCAAATCAGTTCCGAAAGGACAAATGCCATAGTCAGGGCTCCAGCAGCAACAACCCCACTCTCGGTACCAATTTTTCTATTGTGGTTAGTTTCATGTTGCTGGCACAAAGCACCTGACCAAAAGTAGCTTATGGGAGCAAAGGGCTTATTTTGGCTCACAGACTCGAGTGGAAGCTCCATGATGGCATGAGCAGAGGGTGGACACAACCTCCTGGTCAACATCAAGTATTAAGCAGTAGCAGGAGAGTGTGTCAAACACTGGCAAGGGAAAGCTGGCGATAACATCCATAAGCCAACAACACACCTCCACCAACAAGGTTCCAATTCCAAAATCACCATCAGTTGGGGATCAAGCACTTAGAACAGGTAAGTTTATGAGGAATATACCTGAATCAAACCACAAAAATTGTGTAGGCCACACTTCACATCCTTTGAATTCTATGAGTCATTTTCCACCAGCTCCATCCCAACTAATGACACTACCTTGTATTTTACTTTCATGACCTCATGAGTCCTGACGGCTCTCCTCTGTGGTAAATGGACACTAACTCTGAGAATAAGGAGAGGCCAGAAGAGTAAATGACTTGTCCTAGATCAATTTAACATCCACTTGCATACAATTGTTTGGTAAAGTTGCTAAGTTTAAAAAAAAACTGCTTGTCTTTACCATGGATAACAATCTGCTTTTAAAAAAACTATATTATTTCTGATTTCATCTGCATCTATTTTGCACAGTGAGTTAACCTGTCAATCATTTCATTTGTCTTTTTCTTAACGGCACAGGGAAATGCAACCCATCAATACCAGAAATCCTAAAGTGTATAAACATATTGGTTGTGCAGAACAGTTTATGATCAAACCCTAAAAAATATCTTCATAGGTCAATATATGTGACACCCTCTGCTTGCAGTCTATGCTTATAGGCCCAATTTATTTCCTTAGGGAAAAAGGTGTTACTTCAATGTTACTGAAATTCATTCTTTAGATGAAGATGCCCCTAATTTACATAAAAATAATGCAATCAGGGGAATAAAGTGGTCCAGGGATAAAATTAAGGTGCATTATGAGGATGGGTGGAGAGATGGCTCAGTGGGCAAAGGCATTGCTCTGCAAGCCTGCCAGCCAGAGTTTGGATCCTCTGAGCCCACATACAGTTGGAAGCCGTAATCCCAATGCTCCTAGGGCAATGGGAAGAGGAGCCAGGACAGTCTCCAAGCTCAAGGAGCTAGCTTGCCTGGCCTCCCCAGTACCAAACACAAAGAAAAACCCTGTCACAAAGCCGGGCGTGGTGGCGCAGCCTTTAATCCCAGCACTCGGGAGGCAAAGGTAGGAGGATTGCAGTGAGTTCAAGGCCAGCCTGAGACTACATAGTGAATTCCAGGTTAGCCTGGACTAGAGCGAGACCCTACCTCAAAAAACCAAAAAAAAAAAAAAAAAACAACAAAACAAAAAAACCTGTCACAAACAAGGTGGACAGAGCGGACCGACACCCCAAGGTTGTCCTCTGACCTTCACAAGTGCCCCACAGTACACGTGTGTGCACACACACAAATAGAAAAACAGAGAATTCATTATGGTCTGTGGGAAAGACATCTACCTTTAGCTTCACCAATCCCTACCTGACAGCATTTCCACAACTATGAATACGGGCGGCCAATCGGTTTTATGAGCACCTGATTTGTTACCAACAGAACCCAGGCACGCCACATCTGGACACCACAGTTGTTGCAGACATACTGAAATACAGCAGTCTCTCTTTGTAATTTCACTTTAATTACCTGGTTGATAGCATATCAAAAAATATTAAATGAAAAGTCTAGACGCGAACAATTCTTAAACTTTAAACCGTTCTGAAAATACAATGAAATCTCATGCCATTCACTCCACCCCGCCTTCATGATTCATTCTTTTGTCCTATATAGACAGGCTATAGAGGTTACTGCCAATTACTCACTTATAACATGTTGGCTACCAGAACGATTATACTTCATGGCAGTGCTTATGTTAAGAAACCCTAATTTACTAAATCAGGCTCCAAAGCACAAAGCATGCTGGAGATTTGGACAGGCCAAAGAGAAGCTGTAAGGTGCTGCTTTTAAGTGACTTAATAAGCAAACTAAAAGCACCACATGCTCAGACTGTAACACCCACATACAGTGATGCTAGGAGACAGTGACCACAGCCATTAACTTTTATTAGTTATAACGGTTTCATTTTATTATCAGTGGCTGATCTCTTGCTGTGAGGAATTCATAAATTCAACTCCACTGTAGGCAAGTATGTATGTACAGGAAAAGCCACATATCTATAGGATCCAGGACTGTGCAGTTTCCAGCATCGGTGAGATACACCTTGTGATAAAGAGGTCTATGGGATCATTTATACTTGTTACCACTTCAAGCTTGTGACAGTTATTAAACTTGTTTCTAGATTTTATAGTTTAGTAAAGTAGATATAACTCTATCACCAATTTGGTTAACATTTTTATTATCTGTATTTCAACATAATTGGTCTCCTGTGCCATTGTGTGTCTGTGTGTGTGCGTGTATATAAGATTTAAGAGTTTCTGTCTCAGAGGTTGGCTTTGCAATGTCCCCTTCTTAGTACTCTCCCTCAAGAGATGTTTTTTTTAGTCTTCTTTCTTTCCTTTTCCCCCCAATCTCTCCTTCCTCCCGGTCTCTCTGATGTCAAATGCAAGATTTCCAGAAAGAGAAAGAAAAAGACAGAAAGAGAGAAAGGAAGGAAGGAAGGAAGAGAGGGAGGGAGGGAGGGAAATAAATCTACAGCTAGTTCTGGCTCTTTTCTTCTGTTCCTTCAAACATGGGCACAATGATTTACAGCTGATATCCCAACCTCCCTCCTCCAAACTGTTCAATTTAAATGCGTGTGTGTGCGTGTATGCTGCCTCTAGGCCCCAGGCCCCCACACCAATGTCAGTGATGAGTGATGAAATGACCATGATAGTCAGGGGGTCACTTGGAAATACAAACAATAGCTTTTTATTTTATTTTTTAATATCCATCTATTTTTCATTAGAAGGAGAGAATGAATAAAAGAAAGGTCACATACACAGCCCCCACCGCATAGAAACTACCACACAGGCTGTGAAGTGAAGAAGGTGGAAGCGAGGAGTGAGCCTGCAGCCTGTCTGAAGTGGGCTGAGGGAGGCCATGCCCCGACTTAACAGCTAAGATTGGCTGGCAGTTCTGGGTGGTTCAGGAGATGGCCGCACACTCAGGAAAGTCAACACGGAGAGAGCGCAGACTTGCGGACATTTCTGTAACTTCTCTGGTCCACCTCACACACCCAGAGCAAAGCCTCCATCCAAAGTCCCGCTGGAAGTCACAGGACCCACATTATGGCTTAGATCTAGAAAAGTCTCAATCACACTAGCAAAGAAAGCCCTTGGCAAGGTTATAGTAGGAAGACATATTTCCCTAAAATACTGCAAATGAGCGTGAGTTCTGAGCACTACCAGTACTCCACGTCAGGAGCCGACCACACACTGTGAGGAGTCTTGTCGTGATCTGGTAATGGGTCAGCATTTAATAGAGAAGAAACGTGATGCATTTATTGTAAGATTTACATGAAAAACATTTTTGCTTCTCATCTATGAACAAAAGTTAGCTTCAAAATATAACTTTATTCATGTTATTCGTGTTTGAATAAGAACATTTTTTTTCGTTCTTGTTTTATTGAGGTAGGGTCTCACTCTAGCCCAGATGACCTGAAACTCTCTGTCATCCCATGCTGGCCTCAAACTCACCTACCTCTGCCTCCAGAGTGCCATGACTAGTATCCGTGTGACAACAGAAGAGACTGAAGAAACACCTTAAGTGTCCAAAAGCAGATGAAGGACTTAAACATCGGAAGAAAATGGCCAAGTCCACATTCACATACAACCGATTTTCAATGAATGTGCCAAGAAGACATACCAGGGAAAAAACAACTTTACCAATAAAAAATATCTGAAAAACTGGTCATCCCCATGCAAAGGAATGAAATGAGAACTTTACCTCTGACCATATTTTTTAAAAAAAAAATCAAAGTAATGTAAGCTGAAAATGTGAATGTATAAGACCCAGCACTATGAAACTATCCATCACAAGAAAACAAGAAGTAAATACTTGCAGGACCTTGGAATAGGCAGAGATTTTTTTTGGATATGGTGTCAAAACAAAACCAGACAAGTAGATCAAACAAAAACACTTCTGCACAAGCAAACAACCAAAGTGGAAAGACACCCTTTAACGGGAAGACATCCTTGCAAACTGTCCATGCTTTATAACAAGAAACCAGGTAAAAAGACTCGGATAGAGATTTCTTAAGACATACATGTGGCAAATAGGTAGATCACAAAACGTTAATCAGCAATCGTTAGGGAAGCAAGTTGAAAGCACAAAGAACGCGAGGACAAGAGACAAGTAGGGAATGGACACGAAAGCCCTCAATGTGCACCACGACAGAAATATTAAACTATCATGACTTCCCAGGGCCTGATACTACCTACTCAAGACCTTCATAACAGGAGGGAAATAGATGACACCGAAACAAAAGAGACCAATGAGAGGGGGGAGGAGACATGGGGGAGGGTGGGGAGGGAATTAAAATGGTTGTCTATAATTATGGAAGCTATCAATAAAAAGTTTAAAAAAAACTACAACCACATATGACTCAGGGAATTCAATGCTGGGACATGCCAGAGACACCTGTACCCCCACGTGCTCCTCAGGGTTGCTGACAACAGCTGAGACATAGAAACACCTCAAGTGTCCATCAGCCGATGGAGGAGGGAAGAAAATGTGGTCTGTGAACACTGTAGAGTACAGTTCAGCTGTAAAAGCGAACAAACTGCTGCTGTCATTTGCAAAACCATGGAGGAGTCTGGAGGATGTTCTGTGAAGTGAGTCAGCA
Organism: Zapus hudsonius; assembly: GCA_004024765.1. Classification (NCBI taxonomy): domain Eukaryota; kingdom Metazoa; phylum Chordata; class Mammalia; order Rodentia; family Dipodidae; genus Zapus; species Zapus hudsonius. The sequence continues at coordinate 9,559 of PVHP010035953.1, forward strand.
CTGGAAACCAAGTACTTACTGTGTGAACACTCGGACGTAGAATTTTCACAAGTTGATGCCCAAGTAGGAGCGTAGAATGGTGGTTTCCAGAAACTTGGGTGGTGTTCCAGTCAGCTTTCTCGCTGCTGGCAGAAAGAACCTGACCAAAAGCAGTTTGTGGACAGGGTTTATTTAGGCTTATAGACTCGATGGAAGCTCCATGATGGCAGGGAAAATGATGGCATGAGCAGAGGCTGGACATAACCTCCTGGCCGACAACATCTGGACACCAGTAGCAGGAGAGTGTGCCACACACTGGCAAGGGGAAGCTGGCTAGAACACCCATAAGTCCACCCCCAACAACGCACCTCCAACAAGGTTCCAATTCCCAAATGGCCATCAGCTGGGAATCAAGCATTCGGAACACATGAAGTTTATGTAGGGGTACCTGAATCAGACCACCATCAGCTGGGGATCAAAAGTTTATGGGGGACACCTGGATCAAGCCACCACAGGTGGTTAGAAGAGAAGTTAGCCAAAGGAAAATTGAGTTAGAAGAATGGCAACCTGGGATGCAGGGGAAGGGCTGGGGGCAGAGGGGCAAGGAGAGAGGGGGGGGTCTTGGGGGGAGGGGCAGGGGGGGAGAGAGGCGACTCCAAAGGGTCCTGAGGAGTGGTTATGCCTGATGGATGAAGATGTTCTAGAAGTGACTATGGAGGGGGGTGTAAACAGAGTAAGTGAATTCTAGCTCACTGAAGCTGGCTTTTGACAAAAAGGAAGTGAAACTGTTACTTCATTTTTTCTTAAAGTCCTTATGGATATTGACCCCTCTATACTTACTAAACTGTAACCTATACAGTTATACTCATTGTTCTATTCTTGTATGATTCCAAGTATTATTTCTTTAATAAAATGCTGAGTGAAATTTCTTGATTCATACGATTCCTATTCTTATTAGACAAGATATTTAAATGCTTAATTCTTTAGCTGAATCCACAAATCCATCTTTCATGAAACATACCAGTATCTTAAAAGTCAACTGTTAGACTCAAAAATATCTAGAGGGGCCTTAGCCACTCTCGCCTCCCTCAGGGTGGGAGCTCTGTGCTTCCTCCTTGTAAACTAATCGTCTCTCTGAACCTTAAAAAGAATTCAAATTTAAGGGCTGGAGAGATGGCTCAGCCGTTAAGGCACTTGTCTCCAGTGCCTAAGGCTCTGGGTTCAATTTCCCAGTACCCACATAAGCCAGACCCATAAGGCGATGGCCCTGGTGTGTTCTCTCTCTCTCTCTCTCTCTCATATATATATATATATATATATCTGCTTGAAAATGAATAAATAAAATATTTTTAAAAAAGAATTCAAATTTAAAAAGTATATAGAGAGACATCCTGATAATTTTGGTATTACAAGAAAAACACACAATTGAGCCAGGTGTGGTGGTCACGCCTTTAATCCTAGCACTCAGAAGGCAGAGGTGGGAGGACTGACGTGAGTTCAGGCCACCCTGAGATACACAGTGAATCCTGGTCAGCCTGGGCTGGAGTGAGACCCTACCTGAAAGAAAAAAAAAAAAAGGAAAAAGAAACAATTGCCTTTTGGAAGTAACTTGAAAGAATATATCCTGGTCAGCAATTTCATGATTAGGGAAAATCTATTTTACCTATTTTCTTTATCTAACTACCATACTAGAAAACAGCTGCCCCAAATTGTTAGCACAATGCTCTGGCATGGCGGGTAAGTTAAAATAAAACAGAAACCCACTTATAATGAACACCTGTGGGACAGCACTAGCTCCCCATGGGCAAGGCCCGGCTCTCTCCCCAGCACAGCGAAGAAGGACGGAGAGGGTGAGGAGGGCAGGGTGAGAAGGGTGAATACATAGCAAGACACTCAGGAAGAGTCACAGAATGAGCAAACTCAATGTCCAAAGTTGGAATAAAACAAAGCAACTAGCTCCGGCCATTCAAACTATTTCAACAGTTCAGTGATAAAGGAAAAACTACTAATCAACAGCAAATGTACAATAATGCCATTTCTAATTACAGCAATTGTTTCTTTAAACAACAAATCTTTGCGCTCACTATATTTCCCCAAAACTTATATCAAAGCACAATTACTTTTCAAGAGTTAAGAACTTATTTCCATCTTCTTATATGAATGTATGCAAATTTCTATTGTTAGAATCCAAGTCTATATTTATGACCCCAGAAAAGTCTCATTCTGTTTTTAAAAGCTAATTTAAAGAATCAGGATTATATTTCTTTTCCCTGAAAGAAAGAACATTTCCAGTTCTGTCTGAAGATTGGCGACACATAGTCTTGGCTACTTCCCAGAAGCACACGTTAGAGTAAATTCTCTTAGCTCAATGCCAGAAAGCTCTTGCTCCGAGAAGAGGGTTAAGAGCTGCTGCATGTCAGTGTGCTGATCCAAACTGCTGAAGGTGGCTTGGACTGTGAGGAGATCCTGTGGTGGGATCTCCAGCTGAATACCGCAGAGGAATACCACCTTGGTGGCTGCACATGGAATCCTGCGGAATTCTGGGGTGATGTCAGGAACCCTCAAGGACACACACAGAGGGGAGAGGAAGTGGGACAGGACTGTTGTTTAGCCATGAACTCCGTTAGCTTTTAACACAATTAAGGGCTTCTGATAAGAAACCTTGATAAGAAGTCTTGAAATCTCAGAGGCAAGAAAGAGGAGGATTGTTGTGAGTTCAAGGCCAGCCCGCGACTACAGAGTTCCAGGTCAGCCTGGGCTCCAGTGAGACCCGACCTCAAAACACAATACAACACAACACAACAAAACAAAAAAGTCAGTCTTTGGGAAAATAGAAAAATATATACTGATACTCTCTGGAGTTTTTCCCAGCGAAAAACCAATGGCTGACAGGGGAGGGGGGCTATGTGCCTGGGAGCACAGGGGAGCAGGTTTGGCAAGTCTCATTTTCTCTCTCCTAAAATTACTGAAGTGAATTCAGAGTGAGAGAAAAAAAATCCATAAAATCACATAAGTTTTCCTTTTCCTCAGAGAACTTTCCTATTCACTTTCTTCCAGGAGTGGTCTGAATGTGTCTAACCTTAAATCTTAGTGTTTCAGTACAAACGCCCTGAGCTTCTAAATGCTTAAACAGATTTTAAAAAACCGTCAAAAAGCCGAGTGCAGGACATTTCAACAAATGGCTAGTGTTTCTATCATAAATCCTTTGATTAAATGAAATCAAAACCTTACTGCTGTTTTATTATGAACAATTAATATAATTATTACTGTTCATTTCAGTATTAACCCACAAAAGCCTTGAGCAGGAAAAATATATCTTAGGGCTAATGAGATTATATAAGCTTTGTACCCCACAAGATAAAGTTCAATTTTTAATACCTCACTTAAAGTGTGTGTGAGAATAAAAAAGATATGTAAAATCCAAATGTATTGGCCCAAAACATCCATTATTCTATATAAGGACAATTATCACCAGAGGCTGGGCAAAGGAGGAGCTGAAAGCTAGGGGGTGTCCCCCATAATTACACTCCTCAATTTTTCATCAGCATGCATAGTTCTGTTAATAATTACTAAGAACTCTAAAGGAATATTCATTTAACCAAAAATGTTATGTGAATCAAGTTATGATTATATGTACTGAGATTCCAATCCTCTTGGATTGAATGCATAGGAAGGAAACTAACTAGAAGAGCTGGTCAAGGTTGTCCACACAGTGGCTAAGATGGGCGTTTTCTTGATTTGATATTCTGTATTTTCCCATGAGCGTGCATCTCTTGTACAGTCAGAAAATACACTACTTTCACCTAACATTGATTTTCACACATGCCTGCAAAGCAGCCTCTGACCCTCGCGGCAATCTGAGAAAGGCGACAGATCCATGCTCACAGGAAAAGTTCCTATTCACCCACCAGACTCTCGGGACACAGAGCCACTGACTCCAGAAGACACGGCAAGAGTGGAGCTTGAAGTGGGATTCTTGTTTACTAAGGAAACACTATGTAGAGGTTAGAATGATGAGTCTAGACAGAAAAATCTCGGAGTGGCCACCAAGCGCAATGAGCATGTGCGCGCTGGTGAAAGCCTGGGAATGTGGGAAGTGTGAATATTTTAATGCAATGAACACATCCTTGCTTCAACTGGAAAGGTCAATAAAAATTCACGCTAAGGCCTAAGTGCCAGGTTGAGCTCTACTGTGGTTTACATTTTGAGAGGGAGTAAGAATGGCACTGACCGCAGAGCTGTTTGCCTCTAGGAACGCAAACAGGAAGACGTCAACTGGGAGGCTAGCGTTGTCCGAGGGGCCGGGTTACTACTTCACCCCAGCTGTGTTTTAGTCTGGCTTTCAGAACCATAACAAACCCTGTTAGTAACAGAGGCTGAGACTTGCCAGATGTGCCCAGCACAAGTTAAAGGAAATGTTGGCAATGCTCGATTCAGTAGTTTCTCTGGTCTGTGTGCTAAATGCTATCAGTTGACTTATTCAGGAGCCAAACAAGCAAGTTCAAGTCAGACAGCGCTAACAGGAGAAAGCTGTAGATCCAAAGGTCGGCGTGGGCTCTCGGCCCTCAGAAGCTTACACGTGATCTCCACCATCACACGGAGGTCAGGGGAGGGTGCAAGGCAGCACTAGAGCAGGGATACAAGATCTCTTTTGCTAAATGTAGCTGTTTCTTTTCTTCCTTTTCTTTTAAAGAGAAAGCCAGGAAGTGGAAGCTCAGAACCTGAAAGAAATCAAGAAATGAACGTCTACACTATTTGGAAATGTGACCGGGCTGCAAGTTTTGAAGTTTCCATGTGATCAGAACAATTCGGCCACCTTTACCATGATACTGAAGGAAACACAGTGACTTTAAACTTAATTTTTAAAATGTCACTGTAAACTTGACCCGGGTTATAATGGCTGTATCAGCTGACGTAAGTGAGCAAACCTATTTGCTACTGTTTTCATAATCAGTAAGATATAGGTCACATGACATGAGTCCACAGCTGAGTGTCACCCAAATCTTCCAGGCCACTTCCTACCTGATTTTAGTAGATCCCTTAGCCACAGCTCTGTTTTCTTTCCTTGGCTTCCCATGAGCAACAGAAGATATTAAATGAAAATTTTCATAAACAGTTCGAGACCAGCATGGTGGAGCATACTGGGAAGATTCCAAGTTGAAAGGCAAGCCAGGTGCACACCTTTAATCCCAGCACTTGGGAGGCAAAGGTAAGAGGATCACCGTGAGTTTGAGGCCACCCTGTGACTATGCTGAATTCCAGGTCAGCCTGAGCTAGAGCAAGACCATACCTCAAAAAAAAAACAAAAAAAAAAAAACAAAAAAACTCAAAAAACAACAACAGCAGCAAAAACTAGGGCTGGAGAGATGGCTCAGTGGTTAAGGCATTTGCCTGCAAAACAGAAAGACCAGAGTTCAGTTCCCCAGTGCCCACATAAAGCCAGATGCACAAGGTGGAACATGTGTCTGGAGTTCATTTACAGTGGCTGGAGGCCCTGGCGTGCCATTCACTGGCTCTGCCTCTCTCTCACACTCTCTCAAATAAATAAATAATAAATTATAATAAATTAAAAACAAACAAAACCCTGAAAGCTGAGGCTAATCTGAGCTACAAGGGAAACCCAGGCTACAGAGTGAGATGCTGATTCAAAAATAAAATGGAGGGAGGGGGGAAGGAAGGAAGGAAGGGAGGAAGGAAGGAGGGAGGGAAGGACAGAGGGAAGGAGGGAGGAAGGAAGGAAGGAAGGGAGGGAAGGAGGGAACAAAACAAAACAATTTGCAAGTTTGAAATGTGCTCAAGGCACAAATTGGCCCTTCGTGCAGGCAACCACACTGTGGTCTTCCCTCGGTATCTGTGAACTGGCTTTGGCACCACTGCGATCACCCAAGTGTGCACACCCCTCCCGGGAAATGGTGCAGCAGCTGCCCAGAGCCAACAGGTCATCTTTCTTCTCCTGAAAATCACCTCTAGCTTACTTACGAAGCCGCACACAAGAGAAAGTCTTGTACAGAGCTGCTAGACTGTAACGATCAGGGAACAATGACCAAGGAGAGCACCTGCGAGCTTACCACGCACACTTCCTCCTCCAGGTGCCTCTCATCGGTCACTTGCCTGGATCCAAGGATACACAGGCCAACAGCACCCATACCTGCTCACTAGCTCCTTAGGGCCCTGTGTTTGTACTGGAGTCCTGATGTTCAAGCACTTAGTAATGGCCCAAAGAACAAGAGGGTGATACTTGCTCCATCACTGCACTTACCATCTTTTCTGTTTGTTCATTGGATACTGGTAACTTGTCACACAAGTTATAAAATAAACTTCACCAGAGATATGTATGCCTAGAAAACAGCAACATGCACACAGGGTGTGGGCTGTTATGTATGTATGTGGACGTATGATATGTACGCACAGAAAACAGCAAAGCGCACACAGGTTTGGTCTATGTATGTATGTGGACGTATGATATGTACACATAGAAAACAGCAAAGTGCACACAGGGTTTGGCCTGTCTATGCTTTTGGGTGTCCACTGGGTGTCAGGATGGATCGGAACAGGATCTACTGTGAGCTGGTGACCTACCGTTTACAAGGCAGGTGGAATGTGTTTTTTGTAGATGAATGTTTTCCCATAAAGCACAGTTGTATCTTTCCAGACAGGACACAAGCCCATGATTTTCAACACCCCCAGGCATGGACCCCATCTCTGCTGCGATCTCGGGTTTCGGCTCCATATTTGTAAAATAAAATGCTGACACAGTGACAACTAAATCGAAGTTCAGTAACTGATGACGTGAGGCACGAATGACATCACGCATATTGGAAAACCAGCCGTATATGGACTCCAGCAGCAGTTAAAGGACAAAGGCTTAAGTGAAAACGAAAGTTGCTTCTGATTTTTTTTTTTTTCAAAATCTCAAACAGAAACTTGGTTGTGTCCTTACTGGACGGTGCAACAGCAGGCAGACATTACAATATACCCCAGAGCAAGAGGATTGTACACTGAGGACACCCTGGGCTAACAGCAAGTTCTAGTCAGCTTGTAGTACATCTTCAACAAATTATTGGCATGCCATTTATTATTCCTGGTGTTTGGCGACAAACCTAGCCAGCTGCAGATGTTCTGTGACAAGGTCCTAAGAGTCTGGGGGCCTTGTCCAGGTCACCGTTGAACCCCAGTGCTTGGCGGCAGCTTACTTGACCCAGTGTAGCCATTTAATTTCACCTTTTCCAATTCAATTTGGAAAAATCACTTTACAGTCAGGCATGGTGGCTCACACCTTTAATCCTAGCACTCAGGAAGATGAGGTAGGAGGACGGATGTGAGTTCAAAGCTAGCTTAGACTACAGAGTGAGAGGTCAGCCTGAGCTACACAGAGACCTTGCCTCAAAAAAACAAAAAACAAAAAACAAACAAAGCTTTCTCCTTTGTAGTGACAATTCCCTAGGGTGGGAGAGGGCATGTTTCTACAGCGACATACACCAAGGTGAGAAGTGGATCTGCAAGGTCTTTCATGTGTTTCCTATAATCAATGGGTGACATATTTTAGGGGCTCACATGTTGGAATGGGGGCTGGGGAGACGGCTCAGTGGTTAAAGGGGTTTGCTTACAAAGCTTGCCAGCCCAGGTTCAATTTCCCAGCACCCACATAGAAGTGGTGCATGTTTATGGCACTAGTTGACAGCGATTAACAGACTCTGGGGTGCCCAAGCACACACATACATAGTTTTTAAAAATATTTTTTTTTAATTTATGAGAGAAAGAGAATGGGCATGCCAGGGCCTCCAGCCGCTGCAAATGAACTCCAGACGCATGAGCCATCTTGTGCATCTGGCTTGACATGGGTACTGGGGAATTGAACCTGTGCCGGTTGAATCTTGAATCATACTTTCAGGCAAGTTCCACAGATTCCATGCCTGACCCCTCCCTTGAGGGGGAGGTGTCTCTAGCTAGAGGTAAAACCCAATCCTGAAACTGATTGGTCAGGTACAGACCAACCAGCTGTCTCTGCTCACCTGGGGCAGGGAATACTCACTGGGACAGGCAGTTCTGTCTTTTCTATTCCTCACATGGCAGACTAGCAGAAGCACCTCTGAATCTGCAGGGCTGGGTAAGGTCCCCCCAACTCCCCCCACCACCACCACAGCCTAATGAGGGGCTCAGGTTTCTTTCCCACATGAATCTTTCCTTATCATCTTTCCTTCTTCTTCTTTGGCTGAGCAGCTGATTTTGGCTAAACCCTCTCCCATGAGCTCTCTCCACACTAGTGGCTGGAGATCTCTGTAACGTCTCATCTCCCACTAAACCTTATCCCCTGGTGGTCTATAATTTTCATTCTTTAACTTTACAGACAAGAATTTGGATACTCCTTAAGTTCTGAGGGGCACTGAAAGTAGCTGGGTACTCTTTAAATTCTAATCCCCAGATCCCCCATTACAAGCCTGTATCCTTAGGCTTTGCAGACAAGTGCCTTAACCTTTGAGCCATCTCTCCAGCCCCTAATTTCTTTTTAATGTTGCAATAAATACACATAAGCTTTTCATCTTCTACAGAAAGAGGGAAACAAAAGCCTGTCAACCTCCTGTTTCCTCACAAGAGGTCACACTGATCAAGATGCACGGCAGAGCCACAGTCCACACTGCCTGCTGGAAGCCTGGG
>PVHP010035954.1:0-18210 GCA_004024765.1 Zapus hudsonius
TTTGGATTGTTATGTTAAACTTGCTTTTATCTGAATCTTGATGTCAGCGTTTTCATGTCAGTATTCCAACTGCTATGAAATTACAAACTTTTTACTTTGAAAAAATCCCTGAGGAACAAGTTTCATTTGCTCTCAGAGGCAACTTCCCACCCATGCAGGGCTATACTTAGCCTGTCACTGGCTGGATAATTGTCCCCTTCTTCCCCCTTTCCCTCCTCTCTCCTCTCTTCCCCTCCCTCCTCTCTTTCTTTTTCCCTTCCCTCCCCTCCCCTCCTCTCCCCATCCTTTCCATTCTCTCTCTCCTTCTTCTTCTTCTTCCTTCTGTCTCCCTTGTACGAGTGTGTGTGTGTGTGCCTGTGTGTGTGTGTGTGTGTGTGTGTGTGTGTGTGTGTGTGTGTGTATGCTACCATTTGGAGGTCAGAGGACACCCTGGGGTATCGCTCCTTGCCTTCCACCTTGTGTGAGGCAGGGTCTCTGGTTGCTCAGCATTACACAATTCACGCTAGCTTGCCTGCAGGCTTCTGGAGACCCTCCCTTCTCCACCTCCCACCTCACCATGGGAGGGCTGGGGTTCCAGATGCTTCCTACCATGTTCAGCTTTACACAGGGCCTGGAAATCAAACCTCAGCTTCCCATGAAGCACTCCATCCCTAAGCCATCTTCCTGGCGCCTTTTTTCTCCTTTTAGAGCTGGGGTTGCTTTGTGACTGTTCAGGCAAGCTCCATAGAAACCCTCCCCTTGAGTGGGAGGTATCAATAGCCAGAGCCCAAACCTAGTTGAAAAAGCTGATTGGCCAGGTATAGACCAATCAGCTATCTCTCTGACTTACCTAGTGGAAGTTTTAAAAGCTTCCCTAGAACAAAGGCCAGTCTCTTCTACATGGCATCCTAGAAGGAGGGCTTTCATTTTCCAGGTAAGGTCCCTCACCCCCTTGGGCTGGGGTGAGAGGGGGGCTTGGGATTCTTTCCCACATAAACCTATCCCTCTCATGATGGGGGCCCTCTGATACCTTTTCTTCTTCTGCTTGTTTGAGCAGCACAGATTTATAAAAATCTCTCCTCATGTGTTCTCCCCACACTGGTGGCTGGAGAACTCTGTAACTCCCCATGTTCCCTTAAATAAAGTCTCCCACTATACCTTAATATCTAGTTGTCTATGATTTTAATTCTTTAACTTTGTAGACAAGAATTTGGGTTCTCCTTAAATTTTGGGGTGCGTTGGAATTTCTGCTGGGCATTATCTAAATTCAAATCCTCAGCTCACCCTGCTACAGCTTCACTGAGGAATCCAACACCCACAGTCAGCAGCAGCATCTAGCCCCTTCTGCGACCATTCCTCTTTGTGTGGGAGCCATTTTGTTTGTGTTGTTGCTAAGTTCTAAATAGGCAATATAAATATCAAGTGAATAACGGAACCTGAGGCCCAAAATAGTTAAATAATTATGCCAAGGTGATATGGCTTGCCACCATAAGAAGAGAGATTTAAACCAAAGGTTTAATGTCTTCATTTCCAAATATATCACAAAGCTACACTGATCAAAATAGTATGGTGATTACATTCAGTCTAACATGGGTGATGTTATATACTACTATTCAGGCTGAATGAGGCAGAACTCTAGAGACCACTATGTTTCTGGAATGCCTGGCATTCTCCTAGTGTTGTGAAGGTAGACAATATCCAACATCCCCTGCATGGCAGCCATGGATGACAGGATACGGATGTGCTTAAACCCTAAACACAGGAAAGAGATGATGGAGGTCGTCTAGGAGACACATGGGTAGGTGTGTGCCTTAGGCTTCTCTTGAGCTTATTAAAGATGCCAGACTCACTTAGAACACGAGGGTGTAAGGGGAGCTGGTGTGAACGGATTTTTGCATCCATTCTCTCAATGAAGTACCCCAGGTTCTTCCCGTCAGGCATAGGAAAGATACACAGCTTCAAGGAGTTTGGCTTCTCTGCTGGCTTGGCTGGGCTGGGCAGGGCTAGACTGGGAAGGGCAGGGCAGGGCTGGGCTGGACTAGGCAGGGCTGGTCTGGGCTATGGAAGGTTTTTGACAGTGTTCTAAGGCACTGTCTCTCTTTATCTTTCCTCAGCACTCTTCACCAGCACCAGAGGTATCTGCCACACTATGCCATTTCTATCAACAAAACAGTTTTGCTACAAGGATTCTTTTTTTTTTTTTTTTTTTTTTTTTTTTTTTTTTTTTTTTTTTTTTGATTTTCGAGGCAGGGTCTCACTCTAGCCCAGGCTGACCTGGAATTCACTATGTAGTCTCAGGGTGGCCTTGAACTCATGGTGATCCTCCTACCTCTGCCTCCCAAGTGCTGGGATTAAAGGCGTGCGCCACCACGCCCAGCCCTTTGCTACAAGGATTCTAAACTGTAGGTGCCCCTGGCTCCTTGGGAAGGACTGAAGCCAGCTTGGATCATGAAGACCTCAATCTGCTTTGGTGCCCGAGACACAAAAAGTTGTCATGCCATCCATCATTTTTATGTGTTGTGATGTCTAACTCTCCTCTGTGCCCTTCCTTGACTCCTCCTGCCACTGTTTCTTTAATTCAGACTCACACTGGCCCTGGCTACCTAATGATGCCAGTCTTTCTGCCTAATTTTCCCATTTCTAGGAACCACACCTACCACCACAAACATTGTTATCATCACCAGTCTCCCCACTTGACCATAGTGCTTTCACTAAAACCCTGGGCAAGCTGTGCCTGTGCAGCCGCCCTGTTACGATCCTTGAAGGATTCCCAGTGTCTGCGGTAAGAGTTGTGGGCACAAATGTCTTCTGAGGCCAAACAGAAAACCTCACACAGGCAGCAGGGTGTGTGTGCGTATTCCATAACGCCCCTACCCTGGAGCTATTCCCTTCTCCCAGTGACATACTTTGTTTGCATAGGAAAGATGAAGGGATGTTCTTCACTTTCACAAGGAAATATGTTGCCGTTCTCATTCCTCTTAAAGCAGGCCGACCTCCGGTCTAGCTTTTATTCTCCTCACTTTGTTTTGATAGAGACATAAATAAAGGAAATATGTTATTTACTCTTTATGGCAGCCAACAGTGCGAGCGTGAAGGCAAAAGAAAATCAATGTTTGGCTTCAGTATGGGGGCTGTGGCAGGTCAGAGCAAGTGCTCAAGGAATTGGGGAACATGTCTCCCAACTGAAGGGAGTGGAGTGGGGATTGATTCAGTGTCAGCCCACATCACAGCCTGACAGGAACGGGGCCACGGTGTTCTCGAGGAGAAGCTAGAAATTGGATTCCTTATCTAAGAGTTCTCCTAATTAAAAAATGGGAAATGGATTCATTTTATCAAACCTCAGTCCAGGCTGAAACAAAGTAGAGCTACAAGCCAAGTGCAGCCATTGGATTTCCATGTATGACCCCTGATCTAGAACATTCTCCAGTCTCAGCCTCCAGCACAAGGCTGTCCTAGAACCATCCTCAATGCCTCCATGAAAGCCAAGCACCTTCAACTTTTCTTAGGGTGGGAGAGATGGCTCAGTGGATAAAGCACTTGCCACACAAAACTGAGTACCTCAGTTCGAATCCCCAGTCCCTGTGTAGAAGCACTGTAATCTCAGTGCACCAATAGTGAAAAGAGAGGTGGAAACTGCAGCATTTCCCAGAAGCACATGAATGGAACAGTGAACCACAATGGGAGATCCCGTCTCAAAATTAATAAATGAATAAATAATAAAGTGGAAGATGAGGACCAACACAAAGGTTGTCCGCTAACCTCCACATGCATGCACACTCACACACACACACACACACACACACACACACAAAACAAATAAACAGATAACTTTTTAAATTAAAAAAATCCTCTTCTTTTCCTAACTGTAGAGTCTCCTCCAAAGCAAGTCTTGAATATCATTGCCTCAGGAAGGCCCTTCTGATTTCCTGGTAGAGTTTATCACAGACACGTTTGGACTTCTTTTCCCTCTCCCAAAACATTACATCATGAACCCACCTTTATACTGTCTGCATTAATTTCTCTGTCTATTGTAGTATATGAACATCTTAAAGATAAGAAGAGAGTTTTCTTTAGCTCAGTGACACCTGTGCTAACAATACCGTTTCTTGTGGAGATGCATGAAGGATGGATGGATGGATGGTGAAAGGATGGATGGATGGTGAATGGATAGATGGGTGGGTGAATGGGGACAGGTAGGTGAGTAGACATAGGCTGGTGGATGACAGATGGATGAATGAATGCATGGATGGAAATATTGTGTGACTGAAAAATCCATGCCAGGGCCTTAAATACAGAATTCAAAAATTAGTGCATCATTCTGGTTTAAGTTCATAAAGCATTCCAAACCCATTCTCTCACAAATGACTTTAGCTTTGTTCTCCCCTCGCTCTAGCTCTTTCCAACACTGGCTCCTTCTCTGACACAGATAACACTTCCTCAGAAAAGCCTCCCTCAACCACCTCAATCAACCCAATCACAAAAACCACAACCACATCAATCACTGCTTCACCATGATGCTTGTCCATAGTTCTCACTGTCCAAGTCTGCTGTGCATCTGATGCTGTGCATCTGATGCTGTGCATCTGGCCAGCCTCTGCTAGGAAGCTTCATGAAGGCATTGCTACACATCTCTCTTTACATTGTGTCTGAAACATTGTAGAACTAAAAGCATATGGTAAAGGAAGCTGGAAGCCATTTCTCTAATGCTGTTATTGGCTTCGTTTCAGATGATATAGCTTTATAGCCCAGGCTGGCCTTACACTTGTGATCCTCCTGCTTCCACCTCCCTGGTGTTGGTACTACGGGTCTGCACCCCCACTCCAGTTCTTAATTGGGTTTTGTGGCACAGCAGACAACCCTGGGGTAAGATATCTCCTATCCTCATTGGAACCGCTCCTAACTTGATGCAACAATTGTTTAGACCCTGGAATGTTGTACTAAATGAACCCGAGTTTGAGCCCAGGACCTGTCATCACTAAGTAATCTTGGAAAACTGACCTAACTTAGTTTAGCCTCACTTTCCTCCTCTCTCAAATGGAAACCATAATTGTAAAATAAACCCATAAAGTGCTTCTGGGAATGAAATGATCACCATGCATGAAAAAGATAGCATAGTGTCTCCCCAAATGTAAACAGCTTTCAGGGAGCTTGGGGTCATTGAGACCATTGACCTGGACTGCAAAACGAAGACATCAGGACACCCGATTCCTTCCCAAAGCACCTGCTGATTCCTTGCAAGCCCCCAGGTAGGAGAAAGCATCTCAGGCTAGATAGACGCACGACATGACCCATATACCTCCATTGCTGCTCTTTGATCGGCTTGGAAGGAAGATTCAAGATTTTCCAGCAGTGTGGCAGAGGGGGAAAGGCTTGGCCCATGTCCAGAACCACCGCTAGTCACAGACTGACACACCACCAGCAGCAGTGCTATTTTGCAGCGAGGTCTCTCCTGAGCTGTTGTTTTGTTGAGCACAATTTCCTTGGAGGTCAGGTTACCATATAACCGAATGTTCTTTGTGGGCCCAACATATGTCAACATGGTATTTTGCTAAGAAAACTCATAAAGAGGTTTGCCAGCTGCAGTATGATGCTCACTCCATAACGCCGTCATTCTAATTGTTTCCAGAAGCAAACAATTAAACAGTTTATGAGAAAAACTCTCTGTGTGATTGTGGGGCCCCGCACAGCTGCTTCCTTGGTAAGGCAGTTGGAGACGGGCTGGTGCGGGTATTAAAGTACTGTATGTATTTAGCAATATGGCACCTTAAATGCATCATAGCAGACCTTTTGGGGAAATAAACAACATTCAAGTGTATTTTTGGAAGACAAATACTCAATACTTCATTTAATGTATGGTTTGCCATTTGTGGTTAATCTCAGACAATGACGAGAGAGCCGTGCTTCACGTAGCTATTGAGGAACCGCAGAATTGATTGCAAGAATGATGGAAGATTTTTAAAGAGTGCAATTCCCAAGCCGGCAATGCCCTTTATTGCTTTTTTTTTTTTCTCCTTCTTTTGAATTTGCCTATAACCCAGTCCGACAAAACCTTTTATCACGTTGATCTGCTCATTATGACCAATGTGATTAATTACTAAACTTTTCTCTCATTCTTGCACAACTCTCAGATCTCATTTTTCATGAACAAAATGGCCTTTATTATTCAAGTATACACATCTGTATGCGTGCACACATGTGTGCACACACACCAAGTATTTCCATTTTCTGTTCCCAGGGAATTAAGAACGGTTTTCCATTGGCCCATTCTGTTGGCCATTTACAATTATGAAATTTGTGGAAACCTAGCTGAGCAGCAGTGAGAGAAACCTACACCTTGGTCCCATAATTAGCTGCCAGAATTTGTGCCTGTGACCCCAGAGTCTTTCATAAAAATCTGTTTCCTTTAACATATTTATTTATAGAATAAATAAATCAGAGAAGTCCCTTCCTAGTCCAATCTCTACCTGTACTTCCTGAGCTGATCTGAATCATTCCCTAGCATGGAAGCTTTCAGTCCCAGATTAAATCTTAGGAGGAAAACACAAAAGAAAATGGAAGCCATACAGCAGATTTAAATCCTACCAGAAACACAAATGCTGGGAAAACATAACCAACCTGATACAAAATGACTTCAAGACTTCCTTTCATTCACGGTGGCCCGGATCACCACCAGCCACAGCAATGCTACCCTCTGCTCACTCTACCTCCACAAACAGCTAATCCCCACCCCCCACAAACACCGCTCCTCTGCACAAGCCAAGAAGCAGTAGAGAGCATGAAAGGCAATTAGATTTAAATCTAGTCCTGCTTACTCCCCACCGGCCCCTTTTCCCCCTCTAAGATGCTCCTCAGTGCAGTAACAAATATGATTCCCGTTTAGCACAGTGTGAGGCCGGGAGGAAATGCAGATCTGTTCACTCTATTCAGCCACCTGATGACATTTCCAACTCCTGAAAGGGGACTCTAAACACAGATTACGCACAAAAACCCTGAGTGCTTGGTAATTATTTATATGTCATTTCTACATAATCAATGTCACTCCAGCACTCCCAGAGCTTAATTCCTTGCCTTGTGTAATGTTCTCTGGCATTCCTAGTCAAATTACAAGGATTCCAAGCTTGGTTCTCCACCTCCTGCATTTTCCCAGGGATAGATAGCCACAGTGAATGGGCATTTCTATGGTGGGAGGGGGTGGAAGGAACCAGAATGAAGCCATGTACATTCACACACTGTGGACACACACACACACACACACACACACACACACACACACACACACACATCTACCTGCAACCATGCATAGACTTAAAAGAGAAATGCTTACTTTAAAATTTAAAAAAATAAAACGAGTGGTGGCATTCAGTCATCAAACTTGGCTTTGGCCACTATCTCTACAATTGCTCTCTCCTGGTGTCGCGAGTCTCAGCCTGACAGACTCCAGGGCTGGCAGCTTTAAACGCCCTTCATCAATTCTTCATGTATCCATGAGCACATCAAGTGGCAGCTTCTTGGCTCCTCCAAGGCAGCACTCCCTCCACACCATGGGGACTCCCTGCAAATTAACCTTTGCCTCCTGCCTGCCCTACCCTCAAGTTTTCAAACATAACAACAATCTAAATGAAATAATAAGAGAGACTCATTCTAATGCTGTGGGGAAGCTGCTCTCTGGCCAGGGCACCAAAGAGAGCGTCACTGAATCCACTGGAAAGAAAAGTAGAAAGGGAGAGGAGGAAAGGAATAGGATGGAAGGATGGAGGTAGAAGAGGCTGGTCACACACACACACACACACACACACACACACACACACACACACACACACACACACAGAGGAATGAAAGTGAGTGGGAGCCTGGATGTTCATAGGAGACAAATCACAAGAGTGTGAATGTGAACAGTTTCAAAGATCAATGCCATAGGCAGGGCTCGCAAGTACTGGGAAAGCACCTCAGTGGTTCATATTCAGAGTTTTTCAAGCTCTGCACCAACACACTGGATGGAGTAAGTCAGAGCTGGCAATGTTCAGGCATAAAATTAACAACAGGTTACAAAAACAGCTGCAAACTCTGGGACATCTCTTCCATGAACAGTGGGTCTAGGTCCCCTTCCCTTGAATCCAGTTGAACTGGTGATACCTTTGATCCCTAGAACATCGTCATAAGGCTGGAGAGATGGATTGGTGGTTAAAGACACTTGTTTGAAAGGTCTGATGGCCTTGGTTTGATTCCCCAGTACCTATGGAAAGCCAGATGCTCAAAGTGTTTTTATGCATCTGGAATTTTTCTGTAGTGACAAGAGGCCCTGGAGTGCCCAATCACCCCCCTCTCCAAATAAAAATAAAAATTGACAGTATGTGCCATCAAAAGCCAAGCCATACAAGATCGTGCAGCTTATATCTTTTTTCACTACAAAATTTGTCCCGGGAGCTCTAAGCTGCATTGTGAGATGTTTGATCTGAGGTCATTATACTGTGAGGAAACCCAAGATATAGGAGCAGTCTGCAAACAGGGATTCTAACCAACTCAGCTTTGGCATCATACTAGCCTGGGTCTGATGTATAATAATAAAGAATATTCCCAGCTAGGCCTGGTGGCTCACACCTGTAATCCTAGCACTCAAAGGCTGAAGCAGGAGTTTCATCCATGGGGTACTAGTTTTGAAAGAATGAACAATGCAAGGTGGAGGTCATGGATTTCCCTTCAGTTCAGGAGAGCTTCTGACGCTGAGCATTTTGAGGCAGGGTCAAAGTTCCTACAAGAAGGTCCATGAGGCTACTGCATTAAGCTGTGAAGATGAACCCTAAGTGGCAATGGAGACCTCAGGATGTTAGAGATGTCAGAACCATGGGTCATCTGCCAAGCAAAGCTGCTGCGGGGGGAATCTGGCCCATGAAAGAGGCTATGTCAGCACAGCTGCAGGGGTGGAATCGGAATGATTTAACCTTGAGTACTAGATGCTGGACATGGAGCTGTAGGATTTCAAGGTTGCCCTGCAAGATTTTAATCATCTTGTGTCGGTCTAATCTTTCCTTACTATGCTTCCATTTCCTCCCTTTGTGAAAACAGGAATGTTTCCCTTGTGCCATTTTATGTTGAAAGTAGGTAACTTGTGTTTTGATTTGGTAGGGTTCACTGTCTTGAGCTTCACATGAGACTATGACCTTGGACTTCTGAATATTGTTGAGACTGGTAAAGAGTATGGGGACTTTTAAAACTTGACTGAATTCAGGTTGTAGCATGAAAGGGCCATGAGCTACAGGAGCCAGGATCAAAATGTGATAGTTTGAATGTAAATTGTTCTCCAGAGACTCACTTATTCCCCTGTTAGTGGCATTATTATGTAAGGCTGTGTAAACTTGCTGAAGGCAGTATGTCACTGGGGTGGACCTTGAGGTATTTACAGCCACCCTCTTCCTACTTCCTCCCAGGTTCTGTGAAGATGTGATGATAGTGTGCTGCTTCTGGCATGCTCTTCCCCACCATGATACACTTTCCCTCAAAACTGTAAGCCAAAAGTAAACCCTTCCCTTCTCTAAGTTGCTTCTGGTCAGGTATTTTGTCCTAAAAGTACCTGATACACACAGTCACCATTAACTACCTAAAATCCTTAAGGTAATTTAAATGCATGTCCCCCATTGACCCAGTTGTTAAAATTAAACTTGTAACGGGTCTCTAGCCTCCCAGCTGAAGGAGGTGTCACTGAAGTCCAACCCTAAGGTATCATTGGGGGCTGATCTGATTTCCAGCCCAAACATATACAGAAAAGTGTGAGATCTGGCAGAGTTCCTGCTTGCTGTCAGTTCGTGCTTGTTGCTCTTTGACATTTACTGGCTTGTGGTGGTTTCTTTCTGCTTGGATTTATGAATGGGACCCAGCTTCTTCCACCATTGATAGAACTTCCCTTGAGATCTGTAAGCCTGAAAGAAGTCCATTCCTCCCCTAAACTGTGTCTGGTTTGGATGTTCATTCCAGCAACATGAATCTGACGACTACACTCCTCCTCCATCACCCATGATGGAATGCTGATGCTGTGGGTCTCGTGTAGGTTCATGGTAACAAAGTTTTATGAGTTCATTATTCAAGTCAACCAGACAACATGTGTATAAACACCGTTTCTCCAGTAAGTCATCAATTTCTACACTATTAACATTAGTTTCAACATGTTCAAAATAGAACCAAGATGAAGAACTACCATGTGGTATTCTTTGAAGAGAAAACTAAAAACTAAAAGTGCCCAACATTTACTTAGACCTTCCTATGCTTCATAGAACATATTGTATTCGTTGTATAATTTAATTCAACCCTGGGAGGTAACGTTATTGCACTGTTAATGAATGGGAACTGTGGTATGGGAAAGGCAACGTCTTGCTCAAATTCAGACAGGAGAGGCAGGAAGTGAATTTCAAACCAAGTGTGTTAGTCACTTGTGTGTCAGAGGTCACAGTGACCACATACCAAAGAAAATGATATAAAGGGGAAGAATTCATTTTGCCCATGGTCTCAGAGGGTTCTATCCATAGCTGCTTAGTTCCATGTGCTTGGCCAGCAAAAATACAATGGTGAGGGGAGCATTTGGTAAAGAAGCTGCTTCAAGGTAGACAGGAAGCAGAGAAAAAGAATGAAGGACCAGGCCAGCTGTTGCAGTTACCTTCTCATTGCTGAGCAAACACCTGACCAGAAGCAACTGATTGGAGAAAAGGGTTTTATTTCAGGCTTACTGATTCCAGGGGAAAGTTCATCATGGTTGAAGAAGATGGCTCACTTCAGCATGAATTCACAGCAGAGAGAGAAAAACCAATGGCAGCAAGCACCAGAGCTCAGCAAACAGCCAGAGCTCAAGTTGACTCTCCACATACCTACGATGGCTGGATTCAATACCTGCCCCCAGTGACACACCTGCTCCAGCAGGGCTCCACCTGTTTAAGTCTTAGGTAGAAAGCTTCATCAAAAATACCTGAGTCTATGGGAGACATGGATTTGCATTAAAACCACCACATAGCAATACTATCCCTCCAAGAATTCACTCCCAGGGGCCTGCTTCCTCCAGCTAGGCACTAATTCCTCAAGTTTCTACCACTACTCAATAGCACCATCAGTATGGACCTAGGCTTTAACAGAGAAGTCCGTGAGAATATTCTATATCACACAACACTGAGACACTACCTCCCCTGGCTTCTTAATCACTTAAAAATCTGCCCAGAGATGGACGAGCATATAAGACACTGTCTAGAACAGTTAATAAATGTTTATTGCTGCTGTAATTATTACTGTTAAGAATTTGATAATTAACAGGCACTAACTTAGAGAATCTGCAATTGAATTTCCCTGCCTCTCCTGCTTTAGTATCCACAGGTGAATTCTGGAATAGTCGTTCCACCCTTCATAATCCCCCAGCCATCAGAAAGCAGGGAGAATATTCATATTGTATATTTCACATGCCAAAAAGATTTCAATTTCACGCTGTACTGAATCTTAGAAATGCTCCCTTTAATCCTGTTTTTATTCTAAACCAGTATAAAAACTTTAATATTTCCTAATGGAGTGTACATTTATTCATTCCTACCAATCTAATGGCAATTTATGAAAAGTCAGGCAATAGCCAGTAAGATAAGCTTGAAGCTTTGGTTCTGAGAGTTCAATCAGTTAACCCAGGACAGCAATCACTTCTCCAGAATGAATAATGGTGTGGAATCATATTTGGATGGAGATAACCTCTCTTTGCATAGAACACTGCACTGGCATGGGCATCATCTTCCTGGGTAGGCACATTTACCCATAAGGGTATTGCTTCATGCATTTTTATCACAGGGCTTCTTGATTCGGGCATTTCCAGAGGGCTTTTCACTGAGGGAGGAATCCTTAATGATTGTGAGAAGTGTGACACTCTCTGAGCTTCCAGAGATCGAGATGGTGGGAAGGCAAGAGCTGGTCTTTGCGGCATCTGAAAAGCTGCCGCTACACCTTCCCAGGGGTTCGTCATTCCACTTAGAGAAAGGGGAAGAGCTTGCCACGCACAGTGAAACAGATTTCTGTAAAGAAATGGCACTGAAAATAACCATCATGTCAATTTCAGCTAATGGGGCACAGTATGGACTCATTTTAAAGGGGGAGGGGAGCAGCATGCAGCCATTAAGAAAGAAATGCCCTTTCCATATGTGACCGTGCCCACCCAAGCACAGCCAGGAACCAGCAGCACCAGGCAGAGCTCAGCGCAGACTTCGAGATGGACCTCCCACAGACCATTAGGTAAGTATAATTATAAGTGATATTAGTAAGAAAGTAGCTGTGACGTCAGCACCACTGCCACCAAATGGAGCTTCAAGGGCTCCTATTGGAAAAAGAAATTTAATTCCTACCTCCCACCAGCTTCCCTTTCACAGGTGCGATTGTTTGAACCTTCAAATGCACACCCCTGCTGGCCAGCTGACAACTTTTAAACTCGGGTGGGAGAACTAGAGGAGACTGTGTCCCCTCCTCCACTGCCAGGATGGCCGAGATCCTTTATGACAATTCCAGCGATGATTTTTTTTCCAGTGTCCGTTCTCCCCCAAGGAGACAGAGACACGTGAGCACTGCGGGAGCTGGAGATGTCCACAGGATGAGATAATGTTCCCTGGAAGTCTAGAGTATTGGAGAAGTCACAAGCTTTGGGATCACGAAGACCCAGGCTTGATCCAGACCCGTCACACTGCTCCTCTGTGAATTCCCTCCTCTGCAACAGAAGAGCAAACTAACATCTGCCTGCTAAGAGAGGTGAGGCAAACGTCCAGGCTGTGCACACTGCCAGGGAGGGTGGCTGTGGCTTCCACTCTGACATACTAATGTGTTGTCACGTGGGCTTGGGTTTCCTCCACATCCCCTGGGAGCTCCAGGAGACAACCCAGGTAGTTTGACCAGAGGAAGAGAAAGCTGAGCTTGGTCCTGTGCGCTGTCCACAGACAGTGCTGAACAGAAATGATGCTGAAGGTATTTGGTCATGTCGACCATCGCATTCCTCTCACGTCTTTCGTCGTGATGGTTCACGTCACCGCTGACTCCCAGCTTGGACTCCACCTTGCCTTCTATGCACCTCTTGTGCTCTGGTCCCTTGAAACTCCCTCCTTGTCTCTCAACCTCCATCTGCAGGCACACCTCCATGGCTTTGTGCTCAGGAAGCTTGGATCCCGTTCTTTGTCCATAAAATTCCTTCAAGGTCTAGATGACAACTTCTGTAAAGCACTGTTTGAATCTCCTCAGCCACCGTTCTTTCATGACCCACAGTCCTGTTACATCACATTACAGCACTTTCACACCATATGACATTCAATGAATTCACTTTTAAAAAGTCATGGAGCACTGTTACTTACAGATCAGTGCCAGGGGCACTGAGGAGCTGGTGATGGGCTAACAGGCTCCTCCTCACAGTCCAAGGGAGTGGACTTGAGAAGGTACTGGGAATCATAGGAAGTCCATGGGGCATGTAGAACAACTGGGTGAACAGTGGGGAGGACTGACCAAGAATTTCCAGGTGAAGTAAAATCTATCCTATGAACCAGTGGATGGTTTAATCAAGAGACAATGAAGGGGAACGGCTGTGTGCAGCAGATACTGTATAGCAATATCTGCCAAACTTAACACTGGATGAATTCTCCCACAATATAACAGGAGCCAAATGACAATATTCCAACCAAGTGGACTGGCACTTAGAACAAATCAGATTTTTATCCAATGCATGTACATTGGTAAACACCAAATCTTAATAAAATATGGAAAAACTACATGCTATGGTCCTTTTATGCAAAATTCTAGATGAGATAAAAAAGACACTAGCATGAATTCTACTAAGGTGTCAGGGTGGGGGAGGACTACAAGAAACATCCTAGGGTCACAGAAATGTTCTATATGTGGCTGGCTATGGTAGTTACATCAGTCTGCATGATCAGCTAAATCCATAAAAATCAGCGCACAAATTTTGTGGATTTTATTGAATATAAATTATACTTTAATAAAAGAAACATTTAAAGAGAGGAGCAGCAAAATATTTAATGTGTACAAAAATAGAGGAAATATGCACATTTATTAACTCCTCTGGCAAATCTGACAACAAGCATTTCAGAAATGCAGGGTCATTACTCTGTCAGCTTTGCTAAGATCGTTAGTAGTGTATCACTTGACCATCCTTGGTCGTTTAAAGTGTCACCAACTAATGTCCAGCTAAGATCACCACTTGCTCAACTCTCTATTCTCCTCCAAATTTAGTAATGTAGCCCTCATTTGGGGGGGGGTCATACTACTCCAGGCAAGACTATTTCCCAGGATCCCTTGTAACAAATCATATAATTGAATCCTGGCCAATGACAAATGTCTTTCAGGATATCTAGGAAGTCCTTTAGAAGAACAAGCAGAAATGCAGCCTTCTGTGTCTCTGTTTTCTATTTTCTCCACTTAGAGTATAAGTACTATGGCTAGAGCCCCAGAAGTCAGCTTAAATCCTGAAGCCAGATATTAAACACAGATAAATAATCATTAAAAGTAGCCAGAATCTCTTACTGATCATGGAAAATCTAGAGACTATATTAAACTATGCCTAACTATGGACATTTTAATGTTCAAGAAAACACCAGCCTTATTGATGCTTCTGTAACTTGAGATATTTCTGCTATGGACAGCTGACTCCAGTCCTAATTCTTATGTGCAGATTATTAATTTGACATTTCACACCAAACTAGTTGAGTTACCCTATTGGCTGGCAGAATCAAATTTCAGGAACATTTCTAAACCTATAAAAATGAAATTGTGAAAGGAAAACACTTGGGTCAAGCCATCACAAGTGAAAAGTGATGAAGTGAGAGCTTTCCACAGTCCTCAATAATCATGTAGTAAGTGACCTTGTACAGCTGGCTTTCTTTTTTATTCATTTTTATTTATTTGAGCAAGGGGGTATGGGTGTGCCAGGGTCTCTTGTCACTACAAATAAACTCAAGACACATGTGTCACTTCGTGCATCTTGCATTATGTGGGTACTGAGGAATCAAACCTGGGCCAGCAGGCTTTGTTAGCAAGCATCTTAACTGCTGAGCCATCCCCCCAGCCAACAGCTGACTTTATAAATCTTGCTAAGTGTCTGGTGATATTAATAAAGGTGGAGTACAGGGGAGAGATGAGATGGGATTTCTAGCAGACTTTTTAGGCAACATCTGGAATACTGAACTCCCCTCCACGAGGATGCTGATGAGATTCCAGTAGAGCACAATGGGGTAGAGAGTGAAGGAGCACTTGGAAAAACACCAGCCAGAGAATTTTGGCTACTTAAGCTCAAGCAGGCAATGTGGAGATGGAATGATCCAGATGGTGGGAAATATTTGAAAGCCATCATGTTCTAGAACAGCAAGACTCATTCCACATCACGGGAGTGAGAAGAACAGCATGCAAGCATCGAGTCAGCACAAAACACATCCAAACAATGTAGCCACCCAGCCAACTCACTTCCCTGATGTTCTGGTGACAGACTTACCCCACTACCTGCTCCCAAAAGAAATGTCTAACATTTTAAAATTAAAATGATTATTTGGTAACACTATTCTTTTGACTTATTCACCTCTGAAATAGTGTCAATGATTATCCCTTCTTTTATGGATAAACAAACTCAGAAATAATTTTTTTTAAAGTTATGTAACTTTAAAGGTTACAAGAATAAGACATGACCTGTGGTAGGTTGAATGGATGTCCCCCAATAGATTCAATAGTTTTGTTAAAGCTTTAAAAGAGGCGTCACTATGGGCAGATCCTAGGGTCCATCCCTAGGGTGTTTCTGGGGGTAGATCTGGAATTTCGGCAAGAAGACAGGCAGAGATGGGATGATTTCCTCAAGGTCATGAACACAGGAGTGAACATGGAGAGAGTGCCTCAAATGAGGTAGGTGAGGATCAGCATCTGAAAGTTGCCCTCTGACCTCCATATATGTCAAGGCGTGTTCACATTCACGTTACACACACACACACACACACACACACACACACACACACACACACACACACACACAAAGAATATTCTCTTCTGCAGTGGGTTTCTGTCACTGGCTGCATCCTGTGCTCTGAGAGCCTAGCTGTACTACTTATTTCTGGGATGGGAGGGAGAAAGGGAGAGAGGTGTGCTTACCCCACAGCACCTCCCAAAGCTGCCAGAAAAGCCAGGCCCACTAAATCATTTGAATAAATTCAATGAAACAATGCACACAGGAGGGCTCATAAGTTCTGGAGCGCCCCTAACTTTTTCTTCATTTGTGATATGATGGCCTTTTTCTAGTTCTAACACTGTATCAGAAGTTCGAATAACTTCAATGACAAAAAGGACCTTCAAAGTACCTTGTTCAGCTGCTCATAGTCCTATCAACCTGGATTCACCACCACCACCACCCCTACACACACACACACATATGCACAAGCACACACACACACACACACTCTTTTGTCTTACCCTGAATACATCCTTCAAGGAAATGCAGACCTGGTGCTTACAATCAAATCTTGGCAAGGTAAATGCACTCCTTTCTCCAAAAACAAAACAAACAAAAAAGACTGAGAAATACATCATTTAAAGCCATGAAAAAAAACACAACTTATGATCCATCTCTGATTTTCAGATGCAAAATGAGACAGAAAAGATGTCTGTGTATAATGAATTTTGCAGCATTTGTTAAAGTACTCCATGAGAAAGAAAGAAGACAAATGATCCAGAAATAAAAATCCCTTCAACTCCAACACTTTTTACAAAAGTAAAATACACACACACACACATACTTACTTTATGTTGTGTAATCAAAATGTAATAGTGATAGATTCTTGAGAGAAACTAAAAAAATGAAAGGGCAGAAAAAAGAAATTCTTGCATGTCTTAGAAATATTTGTTTACATACTCTTTCTTCCACGCATCTGAACAAACAGGTTAAAAAGGAAAGGGTGGGGCAGGAGATACCCCTTCACTAAGCAATTAGAATGTGGGTTTTTTTGGTGGGGGGACGACTCCTGACTTACCTTGGGCAAGCCTCAGTTTCCTCACTTGTATTGGGAATTGGGAATATTTATACCAGTGCCCTCATAGGCTGTTGGGATTGGTGAAGGGAAAAAAGAAATGAGAAGGGGTTGTCACAGAGTGCTCATTTATTCAAATTTTTTTGCATTGTTGAAATCAGTCACAACTCCTCTATATCCTCTATATGGAGGAGGCTGTACCCAGAAGAGCGAGTCATTACTGGTGGCTCAGATTCCACCTGTGTCACTTTGCCCAGGTTAACTCGCCATCTGTAAAAGCAGCCACTTGGAACCTAAGACCTTTGGGACTCCTGCTATCAAGTCTGTTCACAGCAAGCAAATATTTACATGAAAGAAGCAGACAGAAACAAGCCCTTGTCTGAAAGAGTCCTGAGCACTGACTCAGCATTCTCCCTGGGTTTCAGCTCTACCTGTCTGAAGGAAGCATTCGAGAAAGGCAGTATCTAATCACTCCAAACGCAAGGAATGTCATTGTCAGAAGAGCACTGTTCTCTTTGTAATCAAAAGGTCTGTGAATTCAAACTTGGAATCTCAGAAAAAGCTTTAAGTGGAATGGATATCCTTCAATAACCAACATCATAATGTCCCCCATGGGTTACCATCCAAATAGACAAGCAATGTGCCAAGAGTCTTGCTCTGTAAAGCACTTTCAGGAAACAATCAGCTTAAGACATCACCCATCTAATTCACTTTGTCTCTGAGGAACAGTGTCACTGCTCCTTAGAAAGTGGAAACAGCAATTGCAGCATCGTGGTGACAGCTGACAAGCCACTAACCACTAGCCAATCTTTGAAATGTCCATTCCTTTTTCAAAGTGCCCTGGTGGCTGAAATCAGATATCCCATAAACTCAATGTGTTTTGAATGCTTGGTCTCCAGCATTTGGGAGGTGGAGTGCTGCTGGAGGAGGTGTGTTGTTGGAGATAAACATTGGGGGTTAAAGCCCAACCGCCCCCTTGCCAGCACTCAGCTCAATCTCTTGCTGCTATTTGACACCTTCTGTGGCAAGAGGTGCTGCCCAGCCTCTGCTAGTACCATGCTTTCTCCTGCCCTCATGGAGCTTCCCCTTGACTGTAAGATAAAATAAACCCTTCTCTCCCATCAGTTGATTTTGGTCAGGTGTGTTGTCCTAGCAATGCAAAGGCAATTACAATAAGTATATCATTCACAGAGGGGCAAAAAGACAAGAATGAAGGAGGGGAAGG
>PVHP010035955.1:0-18198 GCA_004024765.1 Zapus hudsonius
TAGGGTCTCGCTCTAGTCCAGGCTGACCTGGAATTCACTATGTAGTCTCAGGGTGGCCTTGAACTCAAGGCAGTCCTCCTACCTCTGCTGGGATTAAAGGTGTGTGCCACCACGCCCAGCCCAGCACCAGCCTTTAACCTTAGGACTAGCTGGAGAGATAGCTCAGTTTTCAAGGTGCTGGCCAACAAAAGCCTAACAACCCAGGTTTGATTTGCTACTATTGCTAGTATCCACATAAAGGCAGATGCACAAAAAGATGCATGCATCTGGAGTTCTTTTGCAGGGGCTGGAGGCCCTGGCATGCCCATTCTATCTCTCTGCTCACAAATAATAAAGTAACTATTAGGGGAATATCCCCAGTGCCTGCTTCAGAGCAGATTCTCAAAGGGAGCCAAAAGTGTAAACACTCCGTAGTCACAGATTGAATGCTTGGGAAGGAAGGAAAAAGCAGAGACAGACCTAGAAAGCTAAGGTGTGGCTCAAGCAAGAGTTTGCTGGGTGGTAGCACTTTGTGCTTTTGTTGAACTGGTGGACAAAGACTTGAGACAGGTTCAAAAATAAACCCTCTTCTGCAACCCAGAACTCACTGCTCAACTTGAGTTTTTTGTTTTTGTATTGGGGTGGGGGAGTGCCCTGGGCCAGCAGACTTTTCAAGCATGTATGCTTGCAAACTGCTGAGCCATTTTTCCCAGCCCCTTCAGTTATATGTATGTTTGGATAAATATAAGGACTGGGTTGGGGAGGTGGTTCACTGGTTAAAGGTGCTTGTTTGCAAAGCCGTCATGACGGCTGAGATTCAATTCCCTAGTACCCATGTAAAACCAGATGCACAAAGTAGTACCATGTATCTGAAGTTCCATTTGCAGCAGCAGGAAGCCCTGGCACCCATTCTCTTTCTCTCTCCTGTCTCTCATAAATAAAAATATTTTAAGTTAGAATTATGATACTCAAGACAGTTCAAAGTGATGATGGTATTAATACCAAGCTTGTCTTGAACATGAGGTCTGAAATTGAAAATAGGTGTCTCAATGCGAACAATGGTTTCCATGTAGTGCTGGCATGTCCCATAGAACTGCACTATGTGGGTATACTTAGGATTGAATATGATTTGAACCTGCTCATGGTAAGAAGTGTGGATATGAAGCTATATAGATTGTTACTAGAAAAATTTCCATGCTAGGGGTGGAATACTTTCCCAGTGAGTTGTCGGCCAGGGAGGTCCTGGATGCCCCCAAAACTTTACAGGCTATTGCCAAGACTCTTGGATTGCCCACCATAACTAGATAGTAAAGCCCTATTGCTGAGGAACTCCACGTGCTTGGGCTGCAGGTCACTGAGAAATCAAGCTGGAGCTGAGCTGGAAACCTCCCCCTTCTCAGACAGCTGGAAAGTGAAGCTAGAGGGATGGCTCAGTGGTTAAGGCACTTGCTTACAAAGCCTAATGACCTGGGTTCAAGTTCCCAGGACACATGTAAAGCCAGTGCAGTGGATGAGTCTGGAGTTTGTTTACAGCAGCTAGAGGCCCTGGCACACCCATGCTCTCTCTACGCCACTTTTTCTCTATATCTCTGCTTGCAAATAAAACAAAATTTTTAAAAATTAAAGAACAAACACAATATGCAATTTTTTAAAATTAAATTTAGGCTGGGCATGGTAGCTGGGTCCTTTTTTTTTTTTTTTAAAGTAGGGTCTCACAAGTAGGGTTACAACCCAGGCTGACCTGGAATTCACTATGCAGAGATTCTCCTCTGCTTCCCAAGTGCTGGGGATCAAAGGCTACCATTCATGGCTCAGACCTTTAATCCCAGCACTCAGAAGGCAGAGAGAGATAGGATAATTGCTAGTGGTCAGAGAGGCTAGCCTGGGGCTACAGACTTCCAGCAAGACTACATGGTGAATTCCAGGTCAGCCTGGCAACAGTGAGACCCTACCTCAATCAATCAATCAATAAATAAAATAAAAATTAAATTTAGCTGTAAAAAAAGTTCACTTGTTTTGAGGCCAGCCTGAGACTATAGTGAATTCCAGATCAGCCCAGACCCTACCTTGAAAAACAAAAGTCACTTTTTATCCAGACTGGGTGGTTCACGCCTTTAATCCCAGTATTTAGAGGGCTGAGGTGGGAGGATTGCTTCAAAATAGAGGCCAGCCTGGGCTAGAGTGAAACCCTACCAGGAAAAACAAAAGAAAAACAAAACACAGCAAAGCTCCATAAGGAATTTGCAGGATTCTGGGGGAAGGGGACATGCTGAATCTGGAAAGATGGGCTGGGGTTGAGATCACACAGAGCAAACACACCTCTGCATTTAATCCTAGGAGAAAAGGAACCTCTTCCGAGAGCGGTTATGGGAAGAGGAATCGAAGGCCGAACTCGGCAGTGACAGAGGGGAAGAATGAAGAGGCGAGGCTGGAGGCACTGTAAAATTGTAGAAGAGAACCTACATTTGTTGAAGAACTACTCAGAGACTACTGAACATGCATATCCTCTGAAAAATAGGTATTTTTATTTTTTTATTTCCATTTTTTAAAGGTGAAAGTACAGGAACTAATTTGTCAAAGGATATTTTAACTAATGAGTTGAGATTTAAATTCACTAAAGTTCAGAACAACTCTTCATTGGCTTTCCACTGCTTCCAGCTTTGTTCAAAATCAAATGTCACCCTGCACAGGTGACAGGAGGTAAGATCACACTCCTACATAAAGTTCCTGTCATAAACTGGTTGTATTGGTGCATGACTTTAATCCCAGCCCTCAGGAGGCAGAGACAGAGGAGGATCAGAAAGTTTGAGGCCAGCCTGAGACTAGAGTGAGTTCCAGGTAAGCCTGAGCTAGAATGAGAGCCTACCTCGAAAACAAAACAAAATTCCTGTCATAACCCACTAGTGGGCTGTAATCAGCATTGTGTGTGCTTGCAATGATGACACACCAGAAATCATTGGAGTGCATCATACATAATGTAAAAGGTATTTTTGCTTTGGAGCCAGGACAAAAACAGTTTGAAAACATTTTGGCGGAAGATAAGCATTCAAATAATCACACGAGCATATGTATGGTTACAAATCAAGAGACGTCTGGGGCTATGGCAGCATCTAACAAGTACCTAATTTAATCTGGGACGTGGAGGGAGGAAGGGAGACTGTGGAGGGAAAGTTTTCCGAGAAGGATCGGTTAAGTGCAAGATATTAATGGACGCAGAGATGAGTCCACTCACAGTGGACACAGGATGAATGGACACAAAGAGCAAAGCAGGGGAAAGCCGGGTGCGGATATAACTCGGTATTACGGACTGGTTCCACTGCCGGTCTGAAGCCTTCAGGAACTCGGGGGACAAAGGCCAGGGGGCCCCGACTCTCACAGGCTCAAAGACGGGCCTCGGGACGCCGCCGTGCGCGGGGCGCGGGGGTCACTCACACGAACACGTCCCCGTCCACGTCCCCGGCCGCCAGCAGGTCCCGGCTGGGGTGCGTCGCCAGCCCGCTGGCAGGCGCCTCCAGCACAATGTCGTCCGGGGTGTCCCGGATCCGGGGCGCGGCTTCCGCGGGGTCGTCGGCGTCGCTCCCGTCGGCCGCGAAGCCCCCCTCGCACACGCGGTCCGGGTCCATGCCGGCCCGCCGTCTGCGCCGGAACCGCTCGCACCGCTTCCGTGGGGGCGGGGCCGGAAACGCAACGGCGGACGTCAGAGACCGGCACCGCCCTCCCCCGCCTCCTGCCCCATCCAGACAGGTGCCCTCGTTTCACCCGGGATTTGATGCCCTACAGATGCTCCTGCAGATCAGTGCTCTGCCTTCAGGGGCTGCCAAGAAACTGCTAAAGAGGAAAATGAACACAAGCTCACGTTCTGGGCATCCCCGTTTGATGATGACGCTCTACGTGGTGGGCAGACAAGGGGCACGTGTTCCTGTGACCTGCAACTAAGGCTGGGGGGGGGGGGGAGACCTTATATACTGATGCCTAACACCCTTAAAAGAGGTGATAATTTTTTTTTAAACTGGGACGTGTCTGGAGAGGTTGCTCAGCGGTTAAGGCACTTGCCTGCCAAGTTAAGGACCAAAATTCAATTCCCCGGTACCCACATAAAGCCAGATGCACAAAGTGGCGCATGCATCTGGAGTTTGTTTGCTGTGGCTGGATGCCCTTCATGACCATACTATTAGCCCTGTCTTCTCGCTGCTTGAAAACTAACATTTTAAAAAAAAAGTGAAAGAGGTTAGGGGTTTATGTCCCATTTGCTACGTGACTGAAAAAGTTGGCTGTGTGGGGTAACCATTCACCATATGGCTAACCAGGGAGCCTTTACACTCCATGAGGGGTGCTGGTACTTGGAGAAACTGAATGTTAAACTGGAAGTCAACCCTCAGGTCTTATTTTATTGACACTCTAGGTAATCCTATTAGCCATATCTCTGGGACACTTTTTCTTAATTGGAAACAACCAAGGGACCAGGGCATGATTTGTCTAGAATTAGCCATTCTAGGTGTTGATGAAAATAGGGCCAAATTTCTGCCTCTAAGTGCTATTGACATAGCTGACTTCCTCAAAAAGCTTATTGGATTTGGAAGAAGGTAGTGAATGCAGTGAGCAGAACCCTCACATGGAAGGACAGTATCATGAGTATGATCTACAAGCATAGCCCCTTTTGGTTTAAATCCAGGCTCAGCTTTTTAAATATTTATGAGTTGTTTTATTATTTAGCACTTATTGGGTTCAGCTTTCTTATCTGTAAAATGAATATGGTAATAGGTTCTAATTCAATTACATTAAAAGAGAAATTACAAAATTAAAAAAAGCTTGCTGGTAGATTGCTTGCCTAGCATACAAAGCTGAGCTTGATGCCCAGTACCACCAAAATAAAAACCCTCAAGGTGGAAATGATCAAAACAATGCAGAGTGGGGAAGATGACTCTGCAGTTAAGAAACTTGATTAGACAAGCCTGCTGCCCCAGGGGTGTTCTATTCCCCAATACCCACATAAAGCCAAATGCACAAAGTGGCACATGCATCTAGAGTTGCTTTTCAGCAGCTGGAGGCCCTGATGTGTCCATGCTCTATCTCTCTTGCGCAAATAAGAATGTTTTAAAAGGAAAAATTAAAAAGAAAATGGCTTAGTGACTCTAGCTTCCCTTGCATCCAGTGAACCCACAAGTTTTGGGCTCACAGTAGTCAGTGAGAGCTTGGCATACAGCCAGAAAGAAGACCCCTAATGAACACAAAACCCAAAGTGCTGGCAAGCTAGCAATGAGCTGGAGAAAGCCAGGGATGGAATGATAAAAAGGTTTAGTAAGTCCAACCTGGGCCTTGGCAAACTTTTCATGGTGAAGGGTACCAAAGCCTTTTAACCTATGGGTAAGATTCCTGTAGCTACTGGGTTTGGGCACACCAGTTTTACCCTCAAGGTACTCTCCCAAGGTGATTAGCTCAGGAGCAGTAATTTGTGCCGGCATTACTGAAGCTCCCATGAAGGCATAAACTCAGGTTGTTTCCACAGTGATTTTCATCATATGCCTTCCCTAAGAGCCCAGTGTTACAGCTGTGCATCAGTCTGACAGCTCATCAGGGTGATCTTAATCCCTAAGCAATCTCTGCTCAGGGCTCTAGTCCCCAGACTGAATACTGACACTTGAAATCATCTTTGCATCTATCTACTTCTTCCCTTCTCCCCTGGAAACACTGGCCAGTAAACATTCTTAATATTTATGATCTAGAATCACAGCTCAGGAAGAACTGAGTTTCTTTCTGCTTGTGACTTTATACAAGTAGTGTAACTGGACTTGTTCTAAGAGCCCCAAAAATAAAAGACAAGACAGCAGGTTAACTAATTTTTTAAAAAATATTTATTCATTTTCAAGCAAAGAGATACAGAGAGAGGGAGAGGGAGAGGGGGAGGGGGAGGGGGAGGGGGAGGGGAGAGAGAGAGAGCACACCAGGGCCACCACCTTGTGGGTCTGGCTTATGTGGGTCCTGGGGAATTGAACCCGGGGCCTTAGGCACTGGAGGCAAGTGCCTTAACAGCTGAGCCATCCCTCCAGCCCAAGTTAACTAATTTTAATGAAACAAGTTATTGTACAGAAGATTTTATGAACGTTCACAGAAACACCTTGCAACCTTTTTAGGACCTGTAGAAACAAACAACTGAGACCACCCACATGGACATCATTGGAACTGAAGATCAGTATTTTGGTCTTTTCACTTCAACTCTGTAATAGAGGAGAAATGGGACAACATAAGAGAAATACGCCGATCAATTCCCACCAGTCCCAAAGAAAAAGAATGCTACTGCTCACCCATCAGCTTCCATCTTCTTCCTCTTCTCAATGATCTGAAGAGAAACAAAGTGGTAACTTGTAAGCATGCTGGTAGTCAACATCCATGCCTCTCCTTTCCTGTTCCTGGATCTGAGGACCAGGATCTCTTCCCAGATGAAACCCTCCCACTTGAGAGTCTACTTACTGCACTAATCTTCTTCCACTGGCGATCAAGCTCTGCCTTATCATTGGTTTCCTTGAAGCGCCTGGTTTTCCGTCCTTCAGACATCTTAATCCCATACTGAAATGCAGCCCTGCAAAGGGCCATTGGAGAAGACATGAGTGGTTGCATACCAAAAAGGTTTTCTCCAAGGGCTTTATGCAGAGTACCTATTGAGTACATCTCAGCCATACTACATCCTCTAACCTGATGTGGGCTAATTCTAAACTTCCACACCCTCCTCACTCTCTGCTCATATTTATTACCAACTCACTTGGGCAAAGCTTCCTTGTTATTCATATATTCGCTGTATTCTTCCTGAGTATCAAAGTCCCAGCGGCCTAAGGGGCCTTTCTTGTTACCCTGTGAAAGAAGAGGATAAGCAGATGGGGAAAGAAACATCAATAGAAAAGGAATTTTATCTCTGAATAAACTGTATTCTCAAAATGCCAGGTTCCACTATTAATAAATTCCACCCTAACAAATGATTCCTACTTATAAGGCAGGCATTATTCTGAACACTAACCACTTACCTTAATTCTCAGCAAACCTCTAAAGTGGGAATTATACTTTTACTTTTTTTTTTTTTTTTTTTTTTGGTTTTTCGAGGTAGGGTCTCACTCTAGCCCAGGCTGACCTGGAATTCACTATGTAGTCTCAGGGTGGCCTTGAACTCACAGCGATCCTCCTACCTCTGCCTCCCAAGTGCTGGGATTAAAGGTGTGCACCACCACGCCCAGCTATTTTTACTTTCCTGATGAAGAAACTAACACCATTTCAAAAAGTGAAAGAACTTGGCAAGGGCACAAAACCAATAAATGGCAGAGGTAAATAAGACTCCCAAGATTAAACCATGCTGTTCAGTATGTAGCTTAGTAGTAGAGTGCTTGCCTGGCATGTATGAAGCCCTGGATTCAAGACAGCAGAAAATAAAGTTTGCTTGGGGCTAGGGTTTGTTTGACTTAGTGGTATAACACTTGCCTAGTGTCATGGTTTGATCCAGGTGTCCCCCGCAAACAAATCAATGTGTTCTGAATGATTGATGGCAGTTTGGGTTATTAGAACCTCACTGGAGCTGTGTTGTTGGGGGTGGACTTATGGGGGTTATAAGCCAGCTTCCCCTTGCCAGTGTTTGGCACACCTTCCTGCTGCTGTTTGCAGTGCTGTGGTGTAGATTATGTCCACCCTCTGCTCATGCCATCATTTTTCCTGCCATGACGGAGTCTTCCCTCAAGTCCATAAGCTAAAATAAACCCATTCCTCCATAAGCAGCTTTGGTTGGGTTCTTTTTGTGCAGCAACAGAGAAAGTTGACTACATCACCTAGCATGCACAAGGCCCTGGATTCAATCCTCAGTACCACAAAAGAAAAAGAAAAAGAAAAAAAAAAAAGGGTTAATCCCAGCACTCAGGAGGCAGAGGTAGGAGGATCACCATGAGTTCAAGGCCAGCCTGAGACTACATAGTGAATTCCAGGTCAGCCTGGGCTAGAGAGAGTCCCTACCTGGAAAAACCAAAAAAAAAAAAAAAAAAGCTACAAAGATGACCCAGCTGGCTTGAAAGCCTGTCAACTCAAATTTGATCCTTCACAACACCTACTTAAAATGCAAAGTAGTGCAGGCAATGGGCAATCCAGAAGCTTGCAGACAAGCTAGTCTATACCATGCAGCAGCAAAACAAGAAAAACCCTGTCTCAAAGAAGGTAGAAGGCAGTTGTCCTCTGATCTCAATGTGGACACCCATACACACATGTACAACTGAAACAACAAAAAAGGAGAATCATTTTAACCAATGTGTAATGGTGTATGCCTTAAGGTCATCCTCAACCATGTAGTGAATTTGAGGACAGTCTGGGGTAAAACTAAAAAGGAAGCAAGAGAAGCATACACACACAAAACGAGCCATCCTCTAACCCTACCACTTACAGTACACGAGAACAAGGGAAAAGAAAAAAAGCACGTAACATTTCTTCAGAGCTAATAGTGTTGGTAATGGGTTTTGTGTCCAGATGTGTGTGTCTCACGCACTTAAGTGTGGTGCCAAAGGAAAATGTCAGATGTTCTCTGCTATCACTCATGCACATATCTCCTTAAGATAGTCTCTCTCTAAACCTGGAACTACAGTTTTCATGAGCCCCAGTGATTCTTGGGTCTCCACTGCCTACAGGACTGGGGTTAATGGCATACATAGCCATGCTCGGCTATTAAGAGTGCTGGAGAATTGAACTCAGGTGGTTGCACAGAACACTCTTCACTGCTGTCCATCTCCCCAGGCCTTCTGGTGGGTTTTCTAATTTTTGTTTTAAGACAGAGAAAAGCTACAATCCTGACCAGAGTTATTTCTAAAACTACAATTCTTTTCATCCTTTCCACTTATGCTTGTGTCCTGTCTAGGATGGGAATCAAAGCCTGATACTTCATTTCAGGAAATATATTTTTGGCTTAATTATGTTATGCAGGCTCTCAGACTGCTAAACTACTCAGGACTTGCAAAACTGCTGCTTGTGTGACGGCAGCAGCAGAAGAGTGGGCCCAGCAAATGAGACAAGTTTGGAGAGTAGGAAAAAGATGTGCTTAAAGAGTAAAAGAGTGACTGCTCAAAGTCCCAGCTATCCTTCTAACTTCATACCTGGTCCATTTTGCTATAATCCACCTCCTCGTCACTATCCACAGCCATGTCATCCATCCTAAAGAAAACAGCAGGTAAGCAGATGCTTTAGTTTAGATACAGGCTACAAGTTTTATCCAGGAACCCACCCAATAAAGAGCTATTTAAGTAGGACCACCCCCTCAACTTAACGCCTATGAAAGTGTTCACCCAAGTAAGAAGTATCTATAGGTCCCAAATGTCAAATTTCCACCTCATCCCTCAGCCATCCCAACCTCCCTTAACATACGTGGCTGGATAACACTCAGCATAACTGTTGGACATGCCGAAGAAATCACCCAGCTGCTTTTTGTCTTCTGGTTTCTTCAATGTATGTATGTTAAAGAAAATTCACTTCTTACAGAAAAGCCCCAGGCAAGAAGGGCAAGGGGTCAGAGACCTCAACATAAAAACTCTCAATGGGTCCTCTGATGAAGATGTAAAGCATGGTTTCATCCTGGCCAAAATCCAGCATTAAATAAGGAGGCATAGGTACAGGTACAAGAGCAAAGAAGCAGGCAGAGTTGGAATGAAAACAGAATAGCTCTCTACAACCCAGGAAGAGTCAGGCACAGTGGTTCATGCTGCAATCTCTGCACCCAGAAGTAGAGACACAGGAATCTCAAGTCCCAGGCCAGCCTGGGCTATGTAGAGATGCTGTCTCAAGATAAATAAGAATAAATAAATAAAACCCAGAAAAATTTTAAATAAAGGATATGATTCAGTGCCTTCCCAACCAGCAGAACCAGCAAATTTTTCATTAATAGACTTGATCAACTCCTTGGCAGACCCAGGTCCTGGGAGAAAGGACAACTCTGCTTAGACTGATTTGATGTTCTCACAACCTCCTTCCCATTACACACTTCCAACATTAAACTCTCCCTCCACCCCTATTATTTTCTTTCCAGACAGTGTCTCATCATGTAGCCCAGGCAGACTTAGAACAACTCCTGATCCTCCTACCTCAGCCTCTGGAATTCAGATTGTAAGTAGGCATAAATATGTCTTGCTAATTCAAACAACAGAATTATTTTAACCAAACTCCAATAATGAAGTACTCTGGTTGAGATAAAAGAGGGTATCCAGAACACTGTCCACACGACACTCAGCTTCACCTCCTCAGAACTGGAGGAGCTAGCTATATCTAAAAGCAAGTATTCCCTGTCATTGCCAGCAAATTTATCCCGCCTATCCCACAAAGTGAGGCATGGTTCTTATGAGAGCCCAGAAATAGGAAGTCCCACATCCCACTTCACCGGTTTCGAGAGGTAGGGCCCTGCACAGAAAGCAGGCCTGCTGGAGCCAATGCAAGAGGCTGTGAGCACAACCCACCTTTGTCAACATCCATAGGCTGAAAAGAAAACAAAGTTCAGGTGAGGGTCATTCTAATGGATTGCACTCATCCCTCCCAAGTCTAAATCCACTCCCTAGTCTACTTTTCCTCCATTTCCAGGATGGCTTCTAACCCAGGCTTACTTGACTCAGTTGCTATTGTGGAGCCACAAGGGACCCATAAACTAAAAGGTTCTATCGATATGCAGGGAGAGAGCAACCTCAGCACCTGGGCCCACATCTCACCTCATCATCCACTTTTGGCTTCTCAAAGTAGCTGTGCCTTTTCTTTTCCTCCTCTCTCTCACGGTCACGCTCTCTTTCTCTGTCCCTCTCTCGTTCTCGCTCTCGGTCCCGGTCTCTGTCTCGTTCCCGCTCCCTTTCCCGTTCTCGGTATCTCTCTCGTTCCTTGTCCCGAGTAGTCTTGGTTGTGGAGGGAACATAATCCCCAATGTCTTCAAAAATACTAGAAAAAAAAACAGATATCACTAGTTGCTAAAGACAGGAATACTTCTATTTATTTTTGCCATTTCTACAGATTCTTACACCATGGCCTCCCCCAAAGGGCAAAAGACAAGAAAAACAGATCCCCTTGCTCACATCAGGTGGCTGGGGCTAGGATACATACTTCATGTCTGCCTCGGGAGGTTTCTTCTCTTCCAACTTTCCTGCAATGTAAAGAGGAGTTGGGAGCAGCTTTCAATCCTTTGGAGGGCTTTTAAACACTTATTTACTTGCACGGGTGAGCCAGAGTCTCTTCTGCTACAAGCAAATGCCTATCTAGCTTACGTGGGTAGCTGAGGAACTGAATCTGGACTGGCAGGCTTTGTAAGCAAGTGCCTTTAAGTGCCAAGCTATCTCCCCAGTTCTAATTGTGGAGGTTCTTTTGAGGCAGTTTCTCACCCTAGTTTAGGCTGACCTGGAACTCACTCTATAGCCCAGTCTGGTCTCAAACTCAGGGCAATCTTCCTACCTAAGCATCACAAGTGATGGGATTACAGACATGAGCCACCTTTTAAACATCTTCTGTTTAGAGTGACAAAAACAACCCATGCTTCCTTCCTTGTGTTTCAAATATAACCAATGCTTTCTGGGTGGGTCAAGAAGCCAGGATTTGGGGGGGGCTAGAGAAGTGGCTCAGCAATTAAAGGTGCTTGCTTGAAAAGTATAACAACCCAGGGTTCAATTCCCCAGTACCTACGTAAAGCCAGATGTGCAACGTGGTACATACTTCTGGAATTGGTCTTGGTCTGCAGTGCCAGGAGACCCTGGCATACACATGTACATGTACATATACATACATATATACATACACATAACACACACTCTCTTTCTCTCCCTCTCTCAGATAAATGAAAATATTAAAAAATAAATAAAACAGAAGAGGCCATGATTTGGGTACACCTATCTTGCCAATGCTCTAGTATTCCAATTTTTCTATTTCCTAGGAAGCATCCAATACCCTGAAGACATTGGTTCTACCCAAATGCCCATTTAGGAGTAGGGTTTCTCTCCTATTCCTCCAGTACCTTTATCCTTCTTCTTGAGCTTCTTGTTGCGGGTACCCTGCCTCAGGTATGACAGGATCTGAGTGAGCTTGCTAATGACGATGTCATTTGTGGTCAGTGTAGTCTGGGCCTGGAAAACCCCAAGAAGCAAGAATATTAAACCTCTAAGCATTCTCTTCATTCACCTAAATACAAGTTAAGTAAAATTAACCAGGAAGAAAATATGGAAAATAAAGTACAGTAGAATGACATTCCAAAAAGATAAGACAGCTACCAAAAAAAAAAAAAAAAAAAAAAAAGCCCTCTATTAAAAGTTAAATGGGGGGAGGGGGAAATGTTAAACACAGGGCTGGAGAGATGACTCAGCAGTTAAGGTGTTTCCCTGCAATGCCTAACAATCCAGGTTCAATTCCCCAGTGCCCACATAGAGCCAGATGCACAAAGTGGCCTTGGCATGCCCATTCATATTTTCTCACCTTGCAAATAAATAAATGATAAAATAAATGCTTTTTTAAAAGTTAAATACATAAAAAAATAGCAAAAAGTTAATATAGGGGC
Source organism: Zapus hudsonius (assembly GCA_004024765.1). NCBI lineage: Eukaryota > Metazoa > Chordata > Mammalia > Rodentia > Dipodidae > Zapus > Zapus hudsonius. The sequence goes on from PVHP010035955.1 coordinate 12,506, forward strand.
CTAGGAAGATGGCTCAGAAGTTAAAGGCACTTCCTTGAAAGAAAGCCTGCTGGCCTGGGTTCAATTCCCAAACAACCTATGTAATCTGGTTGCAAAAAGTGGGAAAAACAGGTTTATTTGCAGTGCAAATGCACATGCACAAACCGAAACATGTGAAAAATAATTTCTGTTAGCCGGGTGTGATGGCACACACCTTTAATCCCAGCACTCAGGAGGCAGAGGTAGGAGGATCACCATGAGTTCGAGGCCACCCTGAGACTACATAGTGAATTCCAGGTCAGCTTGGACTAGAGAGAGACCCTACCTCAAAAAACCAAAAACAACAACAACAACAACAACAACAAAAGGTAGCCAGGAGTGGTGTAGAGCATGCCTTTCATCCCAGCAGAGGTAGGAAGAGCACCATGAAAGCAAGGCCACCCTGAGAACTATATAGTGAATTCCGCCTGGACTAGACCCTACCTCGAAATAAAAAAAATAAAGAGACTGTGATTTAAAATTATTACTGGTGGAGATGAAGAAAAGTAAAACCGGTTCAACTGAGACTAAGGAAATTAAAAACTGAACAGATTTTAGAGGCGAGGCAGATTTCCAGACTTGACGATTATATGCCAAGTACTCAAAACTCGATTACTCACCTCCATGGTAGGACAATCAGCCTTACTTCGGATCAGAGTGGTGGGGATATCTGTGTCTGCATACTCATCATCTAAGTCTACAACGTAAGCCATGCGGCCTGGCAGGAACAGTTCATTTCGCTCATATGCTTTGCTCTTGAAAAGCATACGATAAACATTTCGACCTACACAAAGGGGGAAAATAGCAAGTAGCCAATGAAAAACTTGTAACAGCATCCATTAAGCTCTATGCCAGACACCAGGCCTAAGGTTTGCTACATTGAATCTTCAAAACAATCCTGTGAGGGCTGGAGAGATGGCTCAGAGGTTAAGGCACTTGCCTCCGTGCCTAAGGCCCCCGGTTCAATTCCCCAGGACCCACATATGCCAGACCCTCAAGGTGGAGGCTCTGGTTCTCTCTCTCTCTCTCTCTCTCTCTCTCTCTCTCTCTCTCTGCTTGAAAAATGAATAAATAAAATATTTTTTTAAAAAAACAATCCTGTGAGATGGGTATTATTACTTTTTAAAAATAATACTAAAGCTGAAAGAAGGCAATGGAGGGGAAGATTACAATCAAACTATATTATATACATGTATGAAAATTGTCAATAAAAAGTTTTTTTTGTTTTGTGAGACAGGGTTTCATGTAGCTCAGATAAGGCTTCAAAATCTCTATGTGGCTGAGGCCAGGCTTGCACTATTATCTACCTGCCTCTACCTCCCAAGTGCCTGAATTACAGACATGCACCACCACAACCAGTTTATGCAGTGCTATGGATTGAACCCAGAGCTTTGTGCACTCTAGGTAGGTACTCTACCAACTGAGCTATATATCAAGCCCCTTTTTTTAAACCTTTGCTTGTTTGTTTAAAAAAGGTTAAGAAAGCCGGGCGTGGTGGCGCATGCCTTTAATCCCAGCACTCGGGAGGCAGAGGTAGGAGGATCGCTGTGAGTTCAAGGCCACCTTGAGATACCTCGGGGGGGGAAAAAAAAAAAGGTTAAGAATACTAAGGCTGAAAATTAAATGATTTACCTAAAGTCATATAAGCTAGCAAGTAACAAAGCACAGAATGGGACCCCAGGCTGGCTACCACCAAAGCATGGGTGGGCTCCCACTGTTCTCAAGGATACTCTGCACCTGCATTTTATGAGGCCCCATGAGGAAGGAGGTTAAGATTTAAGGCTTTATTAATGATGATGGGAAAAACAGCTACCCTAGGAGGATTCAAATCCAGGTCTCTGGCTCCACATTTGGAACTTTTCATTACTATTCTTCATTTTATTTGTTTTGGTTTTGGTTTTTCAAGGTAGGGCCTCACTCTAGTCCAAGTTGACCTGAAATTCAGTCACTATGTAGTCTCAGGGTGGTCTCTAATTCATGATGATCCTTCTACCTCTGTCTCTTGAATGCTGGGATTAAAGGCGTGCGCCACCATGCCAGGCTCCCTTTTTTTTTTTTTTTTTTAAAGTTCACTTATTATTTTGGGGTTGTTTTGAAGCAGAGTCTGCTATGTAGCCTGTGTCCTACCTCAGCCTCCTGAGAGCTGGGATTATAAATGTGCATCACCACATCCAGCCTATCCTACCTTTGATGCATAACCAAAGACCTGAAAGAGCTTTCAATCTAACTGAGGAGGCATAAATGACACATAAAATAACCAAGTCAAGTTTGAGTTCTACTAGACTATTTTCTGGAAGGTTAGCTGGTTTGGAGACAAAAAGAGAAAAAGAGGCTGAGGGAAAGAAGCATACCATGCTGACATCATGAAGCTCCCTACAACTCACCTAAAATGTTACCACTACTCTAGAAACCATACTCACCAAGACGTGTCTTAAATTCAATTTTGTTTTCAGGATCCTCATCTTTCCTGAAAAGATTTTAAAAAAAGAAAAAAAATTTTTTTTTTGCTAAATATGTTCCTACTTTAAGGCTCATCTTTCTAAACTTTCAAGACCTCTCCGGTATCTACTTACTTGGTTTCCTTCTGGGGCTTTTCCATCAATTCCTCTTCCTCCTTCTCTTTGCTGGCAATCTCAGCTCTTACCTAATTAAGTCAAGTAGAAGAGTATACAAAGTGGAAAGTGAGGTGTACAGGGTCTTTACCATGCCTACGTGATCAGGAAAGACTTCCCAAGTAAGTATAATGAAACTACCTGCAGGATGAGCAAAAATTAGCTCTTCAGTGAGACCACCTTCAGCCCTCCCTCCAGACTTAATGGTTTGGACTATCATGTGCCTCACTCCCCCCTCACAAAGGTTCAAACCAGAGCACTCAACACTCTAGTATTTCTCTCCATCTCATCACCAGGACTCACCTTTTGAAGCAGAGCAAAATCCAATCCTTTCACCAAATGGGTATGTTCCATGTCACCACCCAAGAATTTGGACTCCTGGATCAACTGTCTTCTCTTCTCTGCAGCTGATTTGTCACTGTTCAATGAAAGAGGCTGCATTAGAACAATTCTGTGTAGGTAACAAATGCCTACTGAAATGGCTGAGTGGGTTCCAGAGCAGGGTAAGCAGAGGAAGGGTTCATTCTGTGATTATGACTCTGACAGGATGAGGGAAATATGCCCTAGGGTCTCCTTCATACTCACGCCTCAGCAGTGGGGCCCACAGCCCTATAATTAGCCGTGGTGCTAATCAGCTCAGTTTCCTCATAATCTTTGTTCACACCATCTCTCCGTTCCTTGGCACGGTCCCGGTACTTCTCTGCTAGCTCTCTCTCTCTCTCAATTTCTTGTTGGCGTAGCTTGGCATAATAACTGTGACCAGAGAAAAGGCGAATGTAAGGCTCACCACCTACTACCTCAGAGTCAACACAACTATGCCTGCCTGTTTCCCTAATGTTCATGCAACTCTCTGATGAAAACCATGTAAGTGTTGATAACCACTGGTCATATCTTGATAATCCTCAACATTAAAAATACAGTTTCTTCCACTTCACAGCTGTATTTTCAGTGCCACTGTGAGAGATTATTTTTGCCACTGCAAAGCTCTTTGAATTATCACATTTTACATTTTGGCTGAAAACAATATATTCCTTCTTGGCCCATCCCCAGAAGAGAAGAAAACCAAATTAGCAGGTTCTAAAAGTTAACATCATATAAATGATAAAGACGATGATGGCAGGCAAAATTTAATGTGTGGTTTGCTACATGCTAGGAACTGTGCTAACAGACACTATCACAGTTGAACTCCTAACAGCCCAATACAAGTTATTTTAAAAATTATTTATTTGCAAGCAGAGAGAGTGAGTATAGGTAAAGCAGAGCCTCTTGCCACTGCAAATGAACTCTAGATGCATCCGCCATTTTGTGCATCTGACTTTACGAGGGTAATTGAGAGGTGAACATGAGTCAGCAGGCTTTGCAAGCAAGCACCTTTAACCGCTAGGCCATTTCCACAGCCCCTGATACAAGTTATTATCATTATCTATATTCTATCCATGCATTAGAGAAGATGCACAAAATATTTTAGGTTGCTCATACAGAAATCGGTGAAGCCAGGTGTGGTGGCACAGGCCTTTAATCCCAGTACTCAGGAGGCAGAGGTAGGAGGATCGCCATGAGTTCAAGGCCAGCCTGAGACTACCGAGTGAATTCTAGGTAAGCCTGAGCTAGAGCGAGACCCTACCGCAAAAAAAAAAGAAAAAAGAAACGAGTGAAGATGAGATTAATATACAAACTGACTCTGAAGAACTATACTGCACTAGAATTTATTATTCTTATCCACTAAGATAACAGAATAAAATGACAAAGGAAAATCCCATTCTCTATTCCTTTACCCTCAAGCAATACCCCCTTAGAAAAGCAATAACCCAGGCGGGGGAAATAACTCAATCAGTTAAAAGTCCTTGTCTTGCAAGCATGAGAACTTAAGTTCAAACACCAGAACTAACATTTAAAAAAAAAAAAAAGGCAGATGTGGCATGGTACCAGCCTGTAATCCAGGACCCCAGGGAGGCAGAGACAGGCAGATCTCTGGCCAATCTAGCCTAATTGGAAAGTTCTGGGCCAGTGAGAGACCCTGTCTACACAATTGTGGACAATGTGTTACAGAGTGAGTTCCAAGAGTAAGACCCTGCCTGTGAGAAACACACACACACACACACACACACACGCACACACACAATAACCCTTCACCTTTTCTTCTTCCTCCTTCGTGCAGCGGGGTCTTCATCCTCATTGTACTCTCTTGGCATTCTAAAAGAAACAAAAAATTCACCGATAGTAAAATATATCCATAACCCTGAAATCCCAAGAGACTTTGAGGACTGAGAAACGAAAGGTTTCAGCCTCCCACCTGCCTGGACCAGACAGGCAACTGTAAAAAATAATAATAATTAGTCTAATGAAGCAGAGATTCACTTCAACTGTTAGAGGTACTTCTCAAGCTTCAAAAATCATTACAAATACCTAAAGGATGTTTTATCAACATATTCCCCAATTAGTCTGCTGTAGAGAATCTGAAACTAGGACTCCTCATTTGTCCCAGCAGAGACTTTAATACAAGCATCCATGAAATACTCATGAGAAAAGAGTAAGAACCAGGGCATCCTAGTCATCACTAGAGCTTCAATCTTCAGAGAGAAATCAGAACCAAACTTTAAAAAGAATTTGCTTATGGCTGCCTGCAGCCCTATGGGAGAGAGAAGTCATCAACGGTGGTGAACAGCAGTGGGCCTTGCAAGCCTTAAGACTGGCCAGCCAGGCCAAATGTGTTGACTGGGGCAACAGAGGCAAGTCTATTGTGGAGGAAACCAACTGCTCTCTAATTGGACTGCATGCTTGCTCCACAGGGAATACATGCCTGTACTGAAGACCTAGTGTCAAAAGCCTAACGTGGGGGAGGTCATGAGCCCTAGGGGAGTAACACCTGCTGTTGTCTGGCTAAATGCATATATTATGCCTACCAAACTACCTTATAAGAACTTTTTTAATGACCATGTCTATACAATAAGCCTACTCTCACTTTTGGCTAGAAAAGCTTATTTTCAGATGGCAGTGATTACTGGAATAACACAAAAGACACCACAGTGCTGAGAAGAAATGACAGTGGAGTGTTCAGCACTG
>PVHP010035956.1:0-18262 GCA_004024765.1 Zapus hudsonius
TTTTTTTTGAGGTAAGAGCTTATTGTAGCCCAGGCTGACCTGGAATTCACTATGTAGTCTCAGAGTGGCCTTGAACCCACAGAGATTCTTCTACTTTCACAGGTAGATGGGATATTCACATTTGCCAGTTATTAGTCAAACAGAGTTTATGCATAGAAGCACATAAGCAAAAATGCAGTTTATGAAACACGCAACACAGGTCAGGCGTGGACATGATCCCTATAATCCCAATGTCAAGGAGAACAGAGACAAAGCAATTATTGTGGCTTGCTGGTCAGCAGTCTGACCCAAACCAACCATCTAAACAAACAAAAAACAAGCCGACGAGCTGAGCTCCAAGCTGGGTGAGAGAAGAGGAAGGGAGCCCTGGCATTCTCCTTGGATGCCCATGCCTGGGCGTGTGTATCACACAACACCCACAAAAGGAAAAAGATATAAGCATTTCTGTTTTGTGAAACTTTTTCTTTGGGGAGACACAATCATGTGTCTATTTACCGCACATAAGATACAAAAGGCAGACCAAAGCACGATTGCACCAAAACCAGTGTTGGTGAACCAGTGAGTTAATGGGGTGATTTACTGTGGATCCTCACCACAGTCTCGCTCAGGCACAGCTGATGGCTTCTCCGAGGCTGCAGGCTGTGTGGAGCTCCTGTGTGAGGAATGCCCATGGCTGCTCCTCCCTCAGCTTCCTCACAGAGCATGGAGACTTCAAAGCAACCACTTGGGTTTATCTTTCACTCTCTATATTCTATCTTCCCTGAAGCCATGAGACCTCACACCCTGTACATCACTGCAGTCACATGGCCCAGGTGGCACTTGAGTTCTCTGTGGGGGTCTGATGACCCTCCCCATGTCCCTCCTTTTCTGGGGAAATGTGAGCTGACCCCATCTCATGAGTCTCTCGGGAGTTGTCCCAGCTGCTTTGGATAAAAGCTACCAATAGTTATTTACTACTTTCAGTGTGAAGGAATGTGTGTGCATGCTCTTGTCTGTGCAGGAGCAGATGCACGTGGCTTGCCTTTGAGCGGTGCATGCGGAGGCCAGAGGACAACCTACAATGTTATTCCTATCAGGTGCCATCCACCTGGACGTTTTTCTGTTTTTATTAACGATTTTCATACATGTCCACAATGTTTTTGACCACAGTTATCTCCTGTTACCTTCTTTTATTCTCCTTCCCTCACCTCCCTTCCACTGAACCCCTTCTTCTTTCCAGCTAGCCCCTCTACTATTTTGAGGTTATTTACTTAGTTGTTATTTAATTAATTCATTCATTCATTTATTGGCCCTCTTATATCACCTATGACCAAATGTTGATGGGCCCAATATGATGCAGGCAATGAGAGTCCCTTTGAGGTTAAAAGGCAATGGCCACCTGTTGTCTGGAAGACAACATTTCAAAGCACTCCTCCCATCTTCTGGTGCTTGTATCCTTTCCATTACCTTCTCCATAATGTCCTCCGAGCCTTGGAGGATATGATAGAGATGTCTAATTTAATGTTGAACATGGAACCCTCACTGACTCTTGGCATTGTGATGAGTTTTGAGACTCCCCAGTAGTTGGCACCATCTACTAAAGGAAGCTTCTCTGACTAGAGATGTGAGCAGTCATAATTTACCAGCATCAAAATAAATATTGAGAGGCCAACATGATGGGCAGGACATAGTCAGGTATCAAAATTACAGTAGTTATTTCCCCACTGAAACCTATGACCTTCCCAGCCATAAGCTTTCTGAACCAGAAATGAATTCCCCTCCCATGGTGTGGGCCTCAGATCCAATGGGAGAGCAGCAATTCTGACATAAACAGTGAAGAATACAATTCATGTGTGTACTGGAAGAAAACAAGATTAATATTTTGTGGCCTAGTAAAAGATGAGAGCATTTGAGACAGCTGAGCAATATTCCTCCAGTTCTGGGGAGCAAGATGCATCAACAATATACCCAAGACCAGAAGTTGAGGCCAAAAGGCTGAATGAGGTACCCTGCATCTTTCTAAGCATCAGCCAGTGGTGAGGAAGGCAAGCCCAGAGAGGTCCCTCTGAGAAGCCCAGGACCTTCACCAGCTGACCCCTGAAAACTTTCATAGGCCAAAGAGAAATACCCCAAGTTTGTAAGGAGTGGGAGTAGAGTGTGTCAAAGCTTACTCCATGGGACCCAAAGAGGGGGACAGACACACTTTGCAGCAGAAAGAGTGCTTGGCACAGTTTGAAAAGTAGATAAGTACCACACAGTCTAATAAGGCCTCTGAAACACAAACTTCAAGCTCTGCTGAAGGGAAGGCACTAATTCCATCCCCAAATGTTTTTAGACAGTAAATATTGAATCTCAATGAAAATTATAAAAAAAACCATATGCAGGATAACTACAAGTTAGATTGATCCAGTCCCTATCTCTCACAGCTTGATAGGCTCATGCTCTTTTATGTGGGAAATATTAATATCTGTATTTGGTTTATATACAATAATTGGCATTAAGCATGGAAATAACAAAAAGGGAAGTAAAAATATACTAAAGGATTACCTTTAGTCAAGGGAAGAAGACATGAGAGACACAAATGTTGAAAATAATTGAAAGGGACTACAAGGCAGCAATCATACATGTGTACATAAAAAATTGAGTTCAGCAGAAGAGAAATAGAAATATACAAAATGGAATATTCAGTATCCAAAATGAGGAATTCATTTCACTAACACACACACATACATATACAGAGAGAGAGAGAGAGAGAGAGAGAGAGAGAGAGAGAACCTAGTACTTCTAATAACATATTTAAGTAAAAATCTTAAGCCACTTCACCTCATCAGTGTTATAGAAATCTGTTAGTCTCTGTGGAACATGGACCAAAACTGGCCATAGCCTTGGCCATGAAGCATCTCAGTAAATCTCTTGTGGTTAAAATCACGAGGATTATGATATTCAGAATTAAGTCACAATTCAATAATGATATTTACAATATCTTAACATATTTGGAAATGAAAACACATAAAGAACCTATGGCTCAAAAAAATGAAAATTGGAAAATTATTTGAACTGAGTTATAATGAAAGCATCACATATAAATTATGCAACACAGCTAGCAAATAATCCAGGTGTTTATAGTTTAACAAGAGGGAAGATTTAAGTTCAGTTATATCAGCGTCTACTCAACAAGCTAAAAGAGAGATAGACCTGGAAAGAGAACAAATTAAAATCAAAGTATGAAGAATTAAGTGTGAGAATCTATGAAACATAAAATAAAGAAAATCAACATATATATATATATTTCCGTGATAAGAAAAAATACAACTATAAAACTTTCATCATCACTAGTTCAAAGAGTCATAAATATATAAATTATTCAGATAGCTAGTGTCAGGCATACAAGAGGCAGATCTCTAACAATCTTGTACAAAGTAAATACAGGCAAGATGATAATTTTTACAGATTTATGAAAGTAAATGCATATTTTGGACAAATTCCTCAAACAATACAATTTACCAGAACTGATGGCGGAAAAACTGATCAGATGTGGAGGTGCATACTTTAAATTCTAAGCGTCAGAGGATGAAGCAGGAGGACTGTGAGTCTGAGGCCACCTTAGGTTCCAAATGCTTGGATCTATGAAAGGGAGCCCCAGCCATTGATGGAGCTTCCCCTAGACCTGTAAGCCTGAAATAAATCCGTTCCTCCCATAAACTGTGTCTGGTTGGATGTTTGTCCCAGCAATTCAGAGCTGACTACAACACTATCTCAATATAAATAGAGAATATTTTTAAAAAATTATTTGCAAGCAGAGTGTGAGATTTTGATTCAGGTGGCCCCCAGAAACTTATGTGTTCTGAACACTGGGTCCACAGTGCATGGCAACTGGGAAATTGGAGCCTCTTGGAGGCAGTGTATATTTGGGGGCAGGCTTATGGGTGTTATAGCCAGCTTCCCCTTGCCAGCGTTGGGCACACTCTCCTGCTGCTGCTATCCTTCTGATGTTGGCCAGGAGGTGATGTCCATGCACTGTTCATGCTGTCATTGTTCCTGCCATCATGGAGCTTCCCCTCAAGTCTGTAAGCCAAAATCAACCCATTCCTTCCACAAGCTGTTTTGGTCAGGTTCTTTGTGCCAACAAGAAAGCTGACTACAACACAAAAAGAATGAGAGAGTGAGAAGGCACAACAGGCCAGGGCCTCCAGCCTCTGCAAACAAACTCCAGATGCATGCGCCACTTTGTGCATCTGACTTTCCGTGGGTACTGGGGAATCAAACCCAGGTCATTAGGCTTTGAAGGCAAATGCCTTAACTGCTGAACTATCTCTCCAACCCCAGAGCAATAAATTTATATATATATATATATATCTTTGTCCCAGTTGAGAGGTCAAAAAAAGTGAGAATGTCCCCACAATCTGGTTATTTAAATGAGCAACACCTTTGCAGTTATTGTATGTATAGTTGTTTAAATATACTTACAGTTTGAAGGGAAAAGATATTCAGGACAGAATAGAACTCACATTATAGTTCTCGAATCGGAGGGTTTAAAGTCATGGGTCATATTTTTAACTGGCTGGCACCCCAACTCCCTTCCTATGACTAACATCACTGTTGGATCTCCACCTTCAACACCATAGACTTGCTTTCCCAGATTGCCTTGCTTTGATGGCAGGCCACACTGATGCACTCAGTCAGCTTTACCAAGACTGGATGTACAGCTGGAACCTTGTAAGGACACAGAAGGCAGAGGCCTCATTCTGATGGCGGAGGCAGCAGTAACTCAGAGGATCCAGTCACAGCAGGTGGGGGCACCCCTCACTAGCCAGTGGCAGCAACACCAGTGCCAGGGGAATGGCGGTGCATCCCATTCATCTGCTCTTTGATGGTGGCCCACAGAGGCTCCTCACTAGCAGTTCTGCGGTAGAATTTTAGCTTCAAAGCTGTGCACTGCACTTTCTCCTGTCTGCCCAGTACTTTTTCTTCTTTTTCCAGGGCTCTAAGTTATTCTGTGAACAACTCAATATCCTTTCAACAAACTCCTGTTCCACTTAAACCATCCAGAGTTCATTTCAGTTGCTGGCAGTAAGATCACGGATGGAAAAATAAAGTAACCAATGGACCCTAACACAGAAGAACAGAAATAATGCTCCTCCCAGTTAACAAGGTTTTACAAGTAAGTAAATGTTACAGCAAAGTGACATTTTTGGCACTCCATTCCTGCTTCCAAAGAAAGATATTTTTAAAATAATTAATGTTATGTTTTAAATATTTTTCAAAGGCCCACTGGAAAAAATTAGACTTCTCTCATAATACAATGGAAGGGTGAAATTGTTCAAGGGACACCTTAGATCACATTCCTGTGTAGAAATGATACACTCGCGATTAACTTTCTAAGGAGCACGCTGCCTGTGATTGTCATGGGAATTAAGGGTGTCGTCTGACTTTCACTCTAACAGTGTGAAGCACATTAAACCCCAACCTTTCCTTGTTGATTGTTCATTGGTAAGCCTTCAATTGTGCTGTGTCTACTTAATAGCTATTCAGACTTTCCACCCGTAAAAATCCTTTGAGTAAAGAGTGTATAAGATTTATTGTGTGCTCCATGAACTAGTACTTCTACTTTGTTGGACAACTATGCTTTTACTCTAGAATTTCATAATGAAATCTGCACTTTCTATCACATACCTACCTCTGCCCCTGCTTTTTATGAGATAGATTCTTATGTAGCACAGGCTGGTTTTGAACTATGTTGGCAAGATTGGCCTTGAACTACTGTTGCTTTTGTTTTCACCCCCAAGTGCTGGGATGTATGCTACCACACCGAGAATCAGGATTCTTCGAAAGTGATCAGTTCAAGCGAATTGTATTTTCGTTCTCTCAGCGTGTTCTTTTTTCTCTCTTGCTCACTTTTCCTTTTCATTCTTTCATCCTTTCTGCACTGGCATCCATTCTGTGTTTAGAATAATTGTCCTTAAAAATAGATACAGTGAATCTACTAAAACCATGAAGGGCGTGGACTGCCTGTTATTTTGATAGTTAGCTCACCTTCATGAAGAAATCCTTGCAGTGGTTCACCCATTACATAAAGTAGTGGTGTATGTGATAAAGGTCTCTTCTGGGAATGTGCTGCCTGAGTTGGTAACTGAAAGGCGTAAAGGATGCTGTTCTGAAGAGGACACGGACAGAAGTAATACAGCATCAGCAGCAAGACCAAGGTTGGCACATGAGACAAGTCAAGGAGGCCACCATGGAACCTGGGGCACAGTGAGCCCAAGGACCGAGGCTGTGGAAGAAGCAGTGGGAAATACAAGCACAGATTGATGGAGGATGCAACCAGGAAAACAGAATTTCTTCTAGAATCATTGGGAGCCATTGGAAGAATCCAAAAGCAGTGGAATGGTGTGTTTTTATTTAAAAAGTTAACTCATGTGGCCGTGGGAAAAAAATCAACTAGAGAGTAGCAAAAAGGCAGGGAAATTATTTGAAAACATGTGAGAGGTGATCTGTGCTGTCGGCTTGAAGAAGGGCAGCTATGCAACCAGACCAAGAGGCTGTGGTGCTGCAGTCACAGAGAAAAGACAGAGTTTCACAAATAATAAGATTCTGTGGTCAGTTGCTTCAAATGCTACTGGGCTTAACTTAGTGATGAACAGGCTATTATATATGGCAAGCTGGGTTCTGTTGGTGACAGAAAGACTGGAGACAACGGAAGAAAAAAAGAGCAGATTCTCGTCTTGTTTTCTTCTGTTTCATTCCAAAATTCCATGAAAATTACAGTGAAGAAGGGTGAAAAAAATCCTAAGTCTATTGCGAGAATAAGAGAGGCAGAGTTTTCATGAGCACCATAGTGAAACCGAGAAAGCAAATTACTAGTGTGTGAACGGGATGAAGACTGAAAACTCCTACCTAGGGATCCAAGCATTCAGTAGATCCTGTCCACACTGCACCACTTTGCAGTGCAGATGGGAAGCTGTCTATTGGAAACAGGCAACTCAAAGCCACTCACCATTTGGGCAAAGCAACTATTAGGAAACACTGAGTAAAACCAAGAGCAATAAAAAGGAAGCTTAGAGACAGAAATTATGGGAGTAATCATTAATATCGCTAAAAGATATGAGAAATTCTGTAGATATAGCTCAGTGGTAGACAAGCACTTGCCTGGCAGGTCTGAGGTCTTGAGTTTGATCCCTAGCACCAGACAAAAACAAAAGTCACTTTCCTACAATCAGCAAGCGGTACATTCACCCTTACAAAGATGTGGACTACTAGTGAGAAAAGTTACCTGCCCAAATTGATTCGTGGATTAACAAATTAGGGGTTTCAAATAAGATGAGTTCCAGGGCTGGAGAGATGGCTCAGCGGTTAAGGCACTTGCCTCCAGTGCCTAAGGCCACTGGTTCAATTCCCCAGGTCCCACATAGGCCAGACCTACAAGGTGGTGGCCCTGGTGCGCTCTCTCTCTCTCTGCTTGAAAACGAATAAATAAAATATTTTTAAAAAATAATAAGATGAGTTCCAGAAAGAAACACAATTACAAAAGAGGTATAATTGGGCTCAGTGGTTAAGGGGCCTACTCACTAAGCCTAAGGACTCGGGTTCAATTCCCCAGTACCCATGTATAACCAGATGCACAAGATGGCACATGCATCTGCAGTTTGTTGGCAGAGGCTGGAGACCCTGGCATGCCTTCTCTCTTTCTCTCACCTTCCCTCCCTTCCTCTCTCACTCTCAGATAAATAAATATGAAAAAGAGCTATAGTTATGAAATATTTGGAAAAGGTCTGAGAATCTAGAAATAAGTATCTAAACAGCACAAAAACTGCATAGTAACGCAGGACTTCCTGTGCTGTGTCAGAACACTGGCACATATTGAAAATCTGCAAGTATTTTAAGAGGGAAGAAGAGCAGTACAAAAGACCAAGATTCAAACATGTGTTAGAATTCTCCATATTAGAATTTAGAATAAAACTGACTTTCAACATGCTGTAAGAATTACAAACAGCAATCTTTCCCTATTTCATTAAATGAGAATCATAATGCTACAGATATACATTACCAAAATGCACGCATTCTGAGCCCATACCCAGAGAGTGCGGTTTGATGTGCTCCTGTAGAATAAGGGGGTCAATGGAAAAGGGGAAGACAGAAAGCATGAAACAGGAGATCGACTGAGAAAGGAGTGGGTAACTCCAATTAGGGTAAATGTGTCATGAAAGACAGCAACTGCTCGGGCACAAGGGTAGTAAGTGAATACTTGGATATATCCAAGAATTAGGGTTTTCTGAGTTCAGAGTGAAGCATATGTATACCTACCTGGTACTCCATACCCACCCCAGGAAACACCTTAAGGCTGGACCCTAAGATCTGGCCAAGGTGACACATCCTCCAGACAGGCAGCTTTAATAAACTCTTGAATCTAATCCACCCCTGGCCCCCAATAGATTTATAACCATCTCACATTTTATATCATGATCAGTCCAACTTAAAAGGTCCCATAGTCTTTACCAACTCTAAGGCTTTTCTAAAGTCCCAAGTGTTATCTGAGATTTAAGATTGTCTTTTAAATGTAAGTTCTGTAAAATGAAAACAAGTTATAAACTTTTAACATATAATGGCCCAGAGTAAACATTTTCAACTGCTATGAGGCATAACAAGACTGGATCAATGCAAACTCAACCACCAGTAGGCAAACATCAAACATCTGCAGTTCAAGTCTAATATTGCAAACAGTGACTGACACTCTCCAGATTTTCCAATTCTGTCCCCCCCCACCCCAGCTTGGCTGAGTAGCTGGGAAAAATTTCCATCCCAAGCCAATAGCACTCCATAGTAGCCCTTGCACAGTCTTGGTATATCCAAAACATCCTTGGGTCTCCATTGCAAACCATGGTCCATCTTCCAATGGCTTCACTGGCCAATCAGGGACTTTACGCCCTGTTCCATATATCACATCTCAGAAGCAACTCCTGGAACCATGTGCACTTCATGACCCACTCCATGCATGCATTTCTCATGCTTCCAAAAGCAATGCCAGGTATGCAGGACACAGCCATGTTGTTAATCCAGTGACAAAATAAACCTTGAAGATCAGGTTCCTTCCTTTCAGATATTTCCTTTCAAAAGAGTTTGAGTGGTCTATCATCAGTCCTTCCCAGGTGGAAATACCTCACGCATCTCTCCATTGTTTTAATGTAAACATTGGGTCATCTTCTTGTGGACCCGTCCATATGGATAATGGTGTTGACCATAAAGAGCAAGAGGTGCAAAGGAAGCAGGCAAAACAGGAAGGGGACTCCGCACTCCATGGAGTGAGTTCATTTAAGTGCCCAATATGTAACGGGTGAGCTGGGGTTGCAGAAAGTTGAAGTTTCCAGCTAATTCAAATGACCTCAAAACTTAAAGAATACCCAGATTCTTATTCTATAAATTTGAAGAATTAAAATTATAGACCACCAGAGGATAAAGTATAGTGGCAGACATTATTTAAAAAGAAGTGAGAACTTACAGAGATCTCCAGCCACTAGTGAGGAGAGAGAACATGGAGGAGGTTTTAGCCACATACCTATAAAATTTGTGCAGGACAGTCAAATAAGGGAAAAAAAGGAAAGATATTAAAGGGCTCCCATCAGAGGAAACAAGGTTCGCATGGGAAAGAAGTTGAGGCCCCCGCCCCTATGGTGAGGGGACCTTACCAGCCCTGGAGATTCAGATATTCCTCTGCTGGTGAGTCATGTGGAAGAGAAGGAAGGAATTTCCTTTCCCAATGACTATATTCCCTGGCCCAGGTGAACAGAGAGACAGCTGGTTGGTCTATCCTTGACCAATCAGTTTTAGGATTAGGTTTGAACTGAGACAGCTGGTTGGTCTTTCCTTGACCAATCAGTTTTAGGATTAGGTTTGAACTCTAGTTAGGGACATCTCCCACTCAAGGGGAGGGGGTCAGGCATGGGGTATGTGGAACCTGCCTGAAAGTACAAGTTTAAGGACACTTCTTACCTTTGAAGGTCCCAGTCACTATAACCTGTTACAACCCCCCCCCCGAAGAAGTAACCCTAACTGCTGGTATTGTGGCACCAAATCATTCATGAAAAAAATCACCAGGAAAAAAAAAAACTACATATATGTTTTTAAGAAAAAACAAACAAGAAGACCCATGATCCCTTAATAATTTTTCCCCTCCCATCTTATAGGAGGCAGGGCAAAGCTCTGACTGGGGAGGGGTTAAGGAGGAACATGGCAACATTATGTGAGGTCTCCCCTAAACTTCCACTGAAACAGGGTGAGCTGGGGATTAGAGTTTAGATAACGCCCAGCAAAAATTCCAATGTGCCCCAAAATTTAAGGAATACCCGAGTTCTTGTCTACAAAGTTAAAGAATTAAAATCATAGACAACAAGATATTAAGGTAATAGTGGGAGACTTTATTATTTAAGGGAACAAGGGAGTTACAGAGTTCTCTAGCCACCAGTGTGGGGAAAGCATGTGGAGAGTTTAACAGAATTTATGCTGTTTAGCTAAACAAAGAGGAAGGGGAAAGACCATGAGAAGGAAAGATTCAGGTGGAAGAGAAATCCAGCCCCTCACCACAGGCTGTGATGGGGGCTGGGGAAACCTTACGGGTCCCTGGAGAGTCAGAGGTCCTTCTTCTAGGCCTTTCTTGATAGAACAGGAATCCTGAGCCTGAAGTGGTAAGGATGTGAAGCATGGTGAGCCACCATGGCTGTTTCTAAGAGTACAACAGACACGGATTCTGTGGGCAGACATGTTCCGGTGTGGTTCCAGCATAAGCAGCCTTGTTACCACTTGAAGACTGTGTTAGACTCACAGTAACAGGACCAAGTCCAGGCTTTACAGATTGTAGCCTGTATTTTAATAACACCCACAGCATGTGAACTAAAGTCTATCAAGCATCCCTTTATTTATTTAACCATTGTCAGACTGTTTGGTCCAAAACATACTGTTGTAATGCAATTATCACATGATGACCACTATAACCTTGACTATAACCTTGAGGAAATTAGGATCTGTATTGTACATTTAGTCCCTGGTTGTTAATGATCAATGAAATACAGAAGGTATTTCATAAACATTGTTGAAGACTAGAGAGCATGTGTGGCAATATATGTTACTCAGCTTACCCTGTATCAAAATCCTGAAAAAAATCAACTTAGAGGCAGAAAGATGTGGCTCATGTTTATGAAGGTTTAAGTTCCATTGTTTTGGGCAAGTGGTAAGGCAGGATATCATGATAGCAACCACAGGCTAGAGCAAAGCTACTCATCTATGACAGTCAGGAAACGGAGAGGAGAGTCTAGGGTTCCAATATCTCCTTCCAGATCACAACCTTAGTAATGTGACTTCCTCCAACTCCAGCACTGCCTCCCAACAATGGCACACAGGTTGGTAACCTGTGTCAGCCTTTGACCTTTTCAATACATTCAGATTCAAGCCCAAGGCCCTTATGTGCCGGGAAAGGGAAACGGCTTCTGCAATGTACCTGGGCTGAAGGTTAATAATTAGAAAAGAGTATTCATAGAAATTCATAAAAAGATCTACATCAAATATTTAAGTGAACATATGCTTACACATACCTGTACATTTTTGCATATTCTCTCATAACACTATTGTAGGACCAAAACACTGTTGTTTGAGTGTATAACAAGTTTTTGAAGGTTCTACGTATCTTTCCCATACAAGCTATACTAGTTTCATTGTCTTAAAATGTTTATTCCATTAACATGAGTGGTAAGTTCTTAAGTCACTTTAAAAATAATAAAATTGAATTCTCTCCTATGAATAATTTAACCTTGCTTCCTCAGAAGTATCAGCTCTCTACTTTTTTTTCCTGTTTTTTCCCTGTTGTGTTTTGAGATTGGGTCTCATTTTGCCCAGGCTATCTTGGAACTCACTATGTAGCTGAGGATGACCTTGAACTTCTACCCCTCCTGCCACCACTTCCCATGTTCTGAGATTACAGGGGTACACCACCATGCCTTCAATACTGGGGATAGAACACAGGGCTTTATGCATGTTAAGGAAGGATTCTATGAACTAAACTATATCCCTAGCCCCTTACTCATATTTTGATGGTTTATGCAGGAATATCCTCTAGTATACAGGTATGCAAATTCATCATCACTAATTTAGTTTCTCCCATGGCCATGCTTCGGTTATATCCCAGCTTTCACTGAGCCTGCCCACAGGGTTGACCCAGGCAGGTTTGGGAATGCAGATTCTGAGAGCTTGGCCTTCTGAAATGAAGGCAGCATGCCAGGTCTTCTGTAGCAACCAAACCATTTGCCATGGCAGCTTCAAATTGAGCAAGAGTTCCACAATTTCACACTTGAGTGCATTCAAATTGTTCAGGTGGACGACAGCCAGGCTCCATAAGTAACTCCCCATTAGCACTGTTCCAAAACTCAGACTGCTAAAAGGCACTCCCCACCCAAAGGGACGATCCTTAATCAAATTATTGTTTGGACACTTGAGCAACAGCTGAGGCTGTCATATCAGGTAAGGTATTTCAATGTGGGTGTATTTAACTCAGCCATAATAAAATCTACCTAATATAAGTAGATTTCACTTGCATCATGGTGGGATAACATATGACTCATATGCTGAGGGCCCACCTGCATATTGGTTTTAGTTTTTCTTAAACATGCTTGACTCAAAGTATCTTTGAAAAATTGCTTTGTTTTGTAATTGTTTCTAGTAATTGAATGCGTTTTCAGAGTAGCCTTTGCTCACGGTCATTCATGTCTAGTATAATAAACTAAGAAACAGAAATTGCACATGTCATTGGCCACTATTATATGCTTAATATAATACATATCTGTATCACTACTACAGAAATATAACTATTAATAAAACACCAACTTTGAATTGTGAGCGGTCATCTTCATCATAAAATATACTGGCATACTCTGTTTCAAAATTGTTTATCTTTCTGTCCTCACAAAACAAAGCTCAAAGGTAGTGACAGTCTTATCATTTTCCTAACTTGTGAGACAAAATTATAAACACAGTAAATGCTAGTTGAATTGAAATAAAAATTCCCATAGTAATGGTGAGAGAACACATGATTTTTAATGCAACTTTAAAGCTATCAAGAGGAGCTAAGGAATCAAGTAATGTTTTCTGTTGTACAACTGAGACACTGATAGGTTTAAAATACAAACCAAAACGTATTTTGCTTTTGGAACAAGAATATAAGATCTGGGCTGAAGAGATGGCTTAGCCGTTAAAGCACTGGCCTGCAATGCAGAAGGACCCGAGTTTGATTCCCCAGTGCCCATATAAAGCCAGATGCACAAGAGGGCACATGCATCAGTTCATTTGCAGTGGATGAAGGCCCTAGCGGGCCCATTCTCTCTGTCTATCTTCCTCTTTCTCTCCCTCTCTCTCTCTCTCTCTCTCAAACAAATAGAAAATATTTTTAAAAATATAAGATCTTTGTGTATGAAATGGACAAAAAAAGAAAAAAAGGGTTAAATCTTCTAAGGAAGCATAATTTTTTTAAAAAAATCACTCTGATACTCAAGGAAACATCAAAAATCTTTTATAAAAGTTTCCAAATATTCATTAACTCCACACTACTGCTATCAGGAGTTTGAATTTTCCTTAAGAGAATCTCACAGCTCCACAAACAGGTGATTAGAAAGTTAGTATACAAAATGTATGCTTTTCCTATCTCTTATCAATTACAGATTTTTTTTTCTAAAATATTTTATTTATTCATTTTCAAGCAGAGAGAGAGAGAGAGAAAGAGAGAGAGAGAGAGAGAGCGCACACCAAGGCCACCACCTTGTGGGTCTGGCTTATGTGGGACCTGGGGAATTGAACCCGGGGCCTTAGGCACTAGAGGCAAGTGCCTTAACCGCTGAGCCATCTCTCCAGCCCTCAATTACAGATTTTACCCCAAAGAGGAAAAAAACTCAAAACAAGTGAAATAGTGTTTAATTTTTTATTGTGTTTTCCACACAGATAAAAATAAGGTTTTTTGATGAAGGAAGTCCATTACAAATACATTCTACAATGAATCAACAAATTTTGCACTGAGTCAAATATACTGCATTTGAAATTCAGTATCATAAACATTCAAGATTAGTGAATTTGATAGGAAAAAAGACTACTAGAAAGGAAAGGGGACCCTTATTAATAACTAATAATTATAAAGTTCTAAAAAATTATTCTGGGAAAACACACTGTAGAGTCATTTAAAAAGCCTCTTAGGGAAGACTTATGTGCATCAAATGGAGTATGCTTCAAACTAAAAAATACTTTAAAGTTTCCCCAAAAATTGTATGGTAAAAATATTCCACTCCTTGTTTGACTTTAAGGAAAATATCTGACAGACAAGTAATCAAAAGACAACAAGAGTTTACCTGCATATTAAAATAATACATTCTAGATCTATAAAAATTTCCTGGTTTGTACTAAAGGCCAATGTCTGACCTTTATCAATTCATTTCTATATAGTTAAAAAAATACAGTATCAAATTGTTATCCAGTCTCCCTCACATTAGGGGAAATATTTTAAATGATGACTCTGTGAATGTAGCTATGCACATTCCCAAGTGTACAAAACACACACGCGTCACTTTACGAGGAAAATAATTTTCATCATACTGTAAACATCTCTCTCCTACATCTGGACATTTCACAATATTCTTTGGTATCTCTAGTTATTGTGCTTTGAAACAGAAGCTTACAGGATCTCCACAACAGGACTGCAGAGACATTTTAAGATATAAATAAGGAAAATGCACTTGGATTAAGTTACAATCAGCTGCATTTGCATAATTTCCAAAAACTACAGTGTACGCCTAGTCACAGTTTGACAAGAAAGAATATCTCTCTATAAAAATCCTAATTTCAAGGAACACTTAATTGTTTTGGCTAAAAATCCATTTTTGGAGTAGATCTGATGGATTGCATGACACTAAGTTTGGATGCTCTCCGTTTGCTGAAAGGCACATTTTGAAGAATGGATTATAGAGAAGTTGATCCTAGAATAAAGAAAACACACAATGGACATTAAGTTTCAAGATTCATGCTTCAACAGCAAATGTGAAAACGACCTTAGGGTGTCATCAGAGCTAGAAGGAGACTTGCATAACTTTAAATCTTCCGAAGACCAACTCTGTCTGGTAAAATGTGGTTGGCTTCTCCCTAAGCACTAGCATTATGGCAGCGCTGTTCAGTTATCTAAGGCATTACAAAAGGAAGTGGTATAAAGAGCAGAGTCTGAATTAAGTTTTAATTCAAAAGCACTCCATGTAGACATTCGTAAAAGTGATAGACTTCAATAGTCATAAAACCAGTCTTATGATATCCTAGTATTACCTAGCACTAGTCTTAGGTCAGAATTTTGACCTAGACCATAAATGTGTTTAAAAGCAAGCACTCTGTCCTGTAATTCTTTCAATTCTAGATGAACAATAAAAGTACTAAAATGGAGGAGGAAAGAATTAACCACCTCATGTAAAACAAATACATTTTTTTATTTCTTTGTGGAAAAAAGAATATGACTCTTACAAAAGATACTTAAACTCTTAAAAAGTCAAGAATGAGCTACTGTTAACAATCCATAGATATTTTGTTGTATAAACCAAGCTGCCACCAAGTAGTCTTGGGATTATGTTCTTCCTATGGGACTTAATTCCTGGAGGTATTCTCTTAGCACATGAAGAGATATATACAATAATCATACCAGAGAGTCAATAATGGTGGAGAAGTCTGGCAAATAACACTAACACACTGTACTTCACACATTTTCCCAGGTAAGCAATTTGATCTAATCAAGATAATCAAGGTCACGTGTGAACTGACTTCACTGCAATACCTTCTGAACTGTCCAGATCTGTTCTCCAGTGGCAACTGTCCGGTGGCCTTTGTAGGTGCATGCCCTCAGCTGAACGGCATCTTGTGCAGCATGAAGACATAACTCCTTCTGGATGTTGTGCCGGATTTCATGTTGAGCAGAATATTCAAAGTACTATGGAAG
The DNA here is from genome assembly GCA_004024765.1 of Zapus hudsonius. Classification (NCBI taxonomy): domain Eukaryota; kingdom Metazoa; phylum Chordata; class Mammalia; order Rodentia; family Dipodidae; genus Zapus; species Zapus hudsonius. The sequence goes on from PVHP010035956.1 coordinate 15,974, forward strand.
GAAGGATGTTTTTACTGACACAAGTACCTTGTGTGCTCAAAAATAAAACAAACCAAAAACCACTCAGGTACTCACTAAACAATAAAGACATGCTTGACTCAAAAAATACAATAAAAACATCAAAAGCATCAGTTGAGTTTTGATGACAAAATATACTGAAGTCTTATTTTACTCTATCACCAACAATGATTCCTTAAGGTATAGTTGTTCTTTCCATATTAGAAACCAGAAGTAATGAAGGTTAGCATAAGCATGCCACAGAAAATCACTTGGAAAGTTCTAGTAAGCATGGCTCCTTTCCTCTCAGCCAGCAACTGATTTGTCTCAACCAAAGACATTTACACAAACTAGAGTCCTCCCCAGCCTGCTTCTGCACCCGAGAAATAGATAACAAGAGTTCCATTGCTCATGAATACCAAGATCACCAAGATTAGTCTCTCAGTTCCACTGAATTTTCTTCTCAGCTCTCACTGTCTTAATTCTCCAGCCTCACTTCTCTGACTGACTCATCTGGCTATCTCCACTTTCTCATCTGTTTCCAGTTAGTCTTTCACAGCACTGGTTTGATCTGTTCATGGACTTGCTTAAGCAAATCACCTCTGTGGCTCCAGTCCATAGTCCATAACTGGCCCACGAAATGCTCAGTATTCAATCTTCCCGCAGCCACTGCCCCAGCTGTATGTTGTGCTCCTTTCACACTAATCTACCACGGCAGAATAATAGACCCTATCCCGGCTGGCTAACTCATTTTCATCCTTCCAGAATCTCTCTTTAGATTTCCCCAAATCTGTCCTGCTGCTCAAAATTCCAACTTTTTGGGCTGGAGAGAAGGTTCAGCGATTAAGGCGCTTGCCTGCAAAGCCTTACAACCCTAGTTCAATTTCCTAGTACCCATGTAAAAGCCAAATGCACAAAGTGGTGTCCATCTCTCTTCTACTGCTTTCTGCTTGCAAATAGATGAAAATATTTTTAAAATCCCAACTTTTCAAGACTTCCGCAGGACAGTACAGATAACTTGCATGAGACACTCTTAAAATTGTATGCGTAGCTAGTTGATTTCCCTGCAGATCAAAGCCAGGTACTACACATACTAATACCATTTATTATAATTCAACTATTTAATGATATTGACAAGTCTACCAATAAAATGAGTAAACATAACTAATTTTCAATAATGCAATAATTTGTGTTAGCACTAATATTTATTGAGCTCAGATTATGTGCTAAGCAGACACTGTGTTAAACCTTTCAAATGTTAGAGTAGGCACTCCACAAACATTAGCAGAATCAACAGAACTTGTTGCAGATTTTACTGTTATAAGTCAGCCTCTCATTGGCAGAAAGAACCCGAGCAAAAACAAGCTAATGGAAAGAAAGGTCTTATTTTGGCTTACAGACTCCAGGGGAAGCTCCATCATGGCAGGGAAAACAATGGCATGAGCAGAGGCTGGACATCACCTCCTGGCCAACATCAGGTGGACAACAGCAACAGGAGTGTGTGCCCAACACTGTCAAGGGGAAGCAGGCTGTAACCTCTATAAACCCACCTCCCAAAACACACTTCTAACAAGATTCCAATTCTAATATTGTCATCAGCTGGGGGTCAAGTATTCAGAACACATGAGTATGGGAGACCCCTGAATCAAACCACCACAGAGCTTCAAATCTTGAGTTCTCTTAGTCCTGATCTCTTCCTTAACTTCTTTCCTCCCACAGTAAAACACCAATCCATTTTGAAACCTAGTTCTTCAGATAGAAGTCCTGTGAAAAAAATAGTTTTAGCTAGGTGTGGCGGTGCATGCCTTTAATCCTAGTACTTAGGAGGCAAAGATAAGAGGATCACTGTGGGTTTGAGACCAATCTGGGACTACAGAGTGAGGTCCAGGTCAGCCTGGGGTAGAGTGAGACCCTACCTCTAGAAAAAAAAAGTTTTAGATGATGAAAGAAAGGAGATCCTAACTATACTTAACTAAGACATTGAAACTAAGATAGAGCTTGTGACTTCAAAGATGGTGACAAAAGCTGTATTTTATCTTAAAAAATAACTAAGATGGAACTTAAAAGGAATGGAAAGTAGGTAAAAATACTTCATGTAACAACAATGAGAAAATACACAGGTAATGAGCAGAGAATACTGGAAAGATATGCCGCTTAGAACCTGGACACATGAAGTGAAAGGAAAACCCAAAGCACAAGTGTCATAAAGCTGTAATGATCTGAAGAACCACATTGGGTAAGACCATTTGCCAAGTCGGTCATCAAATCAAAATATTTATTTTACTTTGTATA
>PVHP010035957.1:6402-18270 GCA_004024765.1 Zapus hudsonius
GGGGGGGGGGGGGGGGTCTGGCCTCAGTAGGGAAGTCATTGCTGGTGGAGGGAGGGGCTGGGATCCTGAATGGCTCTGAGGCAAGTTCTCTGTTTCTTCAGCTTCATTGAGAACAATGACATCTGGGCACTCTCCAAGTTTACTTTCAGAGGTCTCAAGTCCTTGACACACCTGTAAGTACCTGATACCCACACTGGACCAAAGGCCACAGTCCCCTCTCGCTTTGGCCTTGGTCCTAATCTTTTAGTGACCTTCAGGTCTCTTTTGCAGCTCACTGGCCAACAATAACCTGCAGACACTGCCCAGAGACATCTTTCGGCCCCTGGACATCTTGAGTGACTTGTAAGGCTGGAGTCCTGCCTCTTCCCACAATGTGACAATCCCTGGAGGGGGTGACATAGGAGTCAGCATTTTGGTGACCAGAGAGGCTAGGAAGGCTTCTGTTTAAGGGGCTTGGAGGGGAAGTTGAGTCAGACATACATGGCAGCCATCTTAATTGGGGCTCCCTGAGGCCTCCATGGATCTTCTCAAAATGCACATGGCTCTTGTGTATACATCTCAAAAGCACGTGCTTTTTGAATTCCTATCTGATCTGAAACTACATTAAAGTCCTCTAACATACCTACAATCATTTTCCGTTAATTATACAAGAAAAGCCCTGGACTCTGACAAGGTTGGGGGAATAGAGATACAACATACAGCTTGGCTCATTGCCCATTGTAAAAGCCCAGGCTTGTAATCATAGCTACTCAAGAGTCTGAGGATCACAGGTACAAGGCCTGACTAGGGTATTTAGTGAAACACGGCTTCAAAATAAAAATCTGGCTCACACCTTTAATCCCAGCACTAGGGAGGCCGAGGTAGGAGGATCACTGTGAGTTCAAGGTCAGCCTGAGACTACATAGTGAATTCCAGGTCAGCCTGAGCTAGAGGGAGACCCTACCTCGGAAAAAAAACATTAAATAAAAATGAAAAACAGAAGGCACCTGGCCAAGGAAGTCAGCGCACAGGGCTTTTGCTCAGTCAGCACTCCTCTGGCCAAGCCCGTGATGTGGGACTGCATCCACCCTGGGACCAGGAGGGAGGTCTTTCAGTCCTGCACAGAGTTGTGGGGGGCAGTTCACAGCAGTTTCTGAAAGCTCGAAGACTGGAGGCCAGAGTAGCTGAGAGGACTCCCCCCTCTCCGTGTCCCACCCTCATGATCCAGGGACCTGCGGGGCAATGCACTCAACTGTGACTGCAAGGTGAAGTGGCTGGTGGAGTGGTTGGCACACACCAATACCACCGTGGCCCCCATCTACTGTGCCAGCCCGCCCCGCTTCCAGGAGCACAAGGTGCAGGACCTTCCACTTCGGGAGTTCGACTGTGTCACCACAGGTAGGCGTTGTTGCCTGGCATTGACTGAACGCCACCAAGCCCCTTGTTGCCAGCCTCCACAGCCAGTGGGCTGGTGCTGTTTTCCTTGGGTTGAGCCAGCCCACACCTCTCCTCCCCACAGATTTTGTTCTCTATCAGACCTTGAGCTTCCCAGCGGTGTCGGCTGAGCCCTTCCTCTACTCCAGTGACCTCTATTTGGCTCTGGCCCAGCCAGGCGCCAGTGCCTGCACCATCCTGAAGTGGGACTACGTGGAACGGCAGCTTAGAGACTATGACAGAATCCCAGGTACCCCGGATCCCAGGTGCACACAACCTGCTCCTGGCCTTGGGGGGGGGACGAGAAGGGGCAATGTGGCAGTAGGCTCCATTGTCCAATCCCAGTGAATTCCTATGAGAGGAGTGATGGATGGAGCTTCGTCTTTGCCCATATGTGTAGGGGTAGGTAGTACATGTACAGATAATATCCACGGAGTAAGAGGTTGGCACCAGAAGGAAAATATGAGCACAGTGTTCTGGGCACTTGAGGAATGCTTCCTGGGCTGGGAGTAGCCCTGTGGCCCATTCCCAACAGTGCAAAGAAGGAAAAAGGAAAGGAAGGGGAAGAAGAATGGCTTCTTATTATAAGTATATTTATTTAATTATTTACGAGAGAGAGAGAGAGAGAGAGAGAGAGAGAGAGAGAGAGAGAGAGAGAGAGAAGATAGAATGGGTGTGCCAGGGCCTCCAGCCACTGCAAACAAACTCCAGATCCATGTGCCCTCCTGTGCACCTGGCTTTATGTGGGTACTGGAGAATTGAACCAAGGTCCTTAGGCTTTGCAGGCAAATGCCTTAACCACTGAGCCATCTCTCCAGCCCAGAAAGGACTTCTTAATGGAAGCTTTTGTAGGATGAAGAAGAAAGAGACATCAAAGGTGAATTAGGAGGAGATAGTAGCTGTTGAGCTGTTTTGGACATTCTGAGTTTGAGCTGAGTTACAAAGGCTGAGGGGTACTTGGGAGGAGAGACAGGGGAAAGTCAAGGTGTGCAATGGTTTAGTGTGTGATGTGTAGATGTATAAACCATAGGCAGCCTTTATGATTCTAGTGGAAGATTCAGGTAGGGGGTGGCAGGTGAGAGGAGAACTCCATGAGGACTATTGACAGCCGTGAACTGTGTGTAAACTGATGCAGCCTGCTTCCCATTATTAACTTACTTCTTGTGAGACAGTGCCTCATTGGGTATCCAAGGCAGGCCTTGAGCTCAGCTCTCAGTCCTCCTGCCTCAGTCCTCCAAGTGTTGGGATGACAGGTATGACCATGATGCCCTGCCAGTCTGCATTTTAGGAAGCTTTCTGAGAAGAGTCAGGTGTGCAGCCAAGTGGGTGGATGTGCCTGTCTACCAGATGGACGTGGGGACCAGAACTGGAGCAGCAACAGAGGGGAAGGAAAGAGGCTTAGAAAGGAGGATGTAAGCAACAGAACATTGAAAATGTCCTTCTAAAGGACTTGCACTCTGTAGGAAAAACAGTAACACACAAATAAAAAGCTTCCCCTAAAGAAAACTCTAAGCCCAGAAAGTCTTCCTGATGAACTCAAATCATTTTTAAAAACTCTATCTATCTATCTATCTATCTATCTATCTATCTATCTATCTATCTATCTATCTATCTATCTATCTATCATCTATTTTTAGTTTTTGAGGTAGGGTCTCACTCTAGCCCGGGCTGACCTGAAATTCACTATGTCATCTCAGGGTGGCCTCAAACTCACAGTGATCCTCCTACCTCTGCCTCCCCGAGTGCTGGCATTTAAAGATGTGCACCACCATGCCCAGCTGTAAGGAAGTACTTTTAACCTCTGAGCCATCTCCCCAGCCCAAAGGCTCTCATTTCTATGTGAAATGGTCAAAATAATAAAGCTGTTTTTGGTGTGACTAATGTATGTGATACATATTTAGCAGAGTGACTACATATAAAAATTCAATACTGGACATTGTGATTCAATAATCAGCCAGTATCGAGCAACACCTGTTTTATGCCCAGTGTGTTTATTTGAACCCTCGGGGACAAGGATGGAGTTAGGGTTGGCTACTAGGCCATTAGAAATTAGGAAGCACTTGGTGGCACATGTCTATGATCTCATTTGAGAGATTGAGGCAGAAAGCTGGAGTGTTCAAGGCCAGCCTTGACTATATAGTGAGAACCCGTTTCTATACAAAACTTGCTTGAAACAGTGGCTCATGTCTGTACACTTAGCACTTAGAAAACAGGAGGATCGCTGTAAGTTCCAGGCCAGCCAGGGATACATAGTGAGACTTCACTGACCAAAGAGGTGTGGGAAGGGGCCTGGGGAGATAGTCCAGTGGGTAAAGTACCTGCCTCACAAGCATGAGGACCTGAGTTTGTGCCCACCCCGACCCGGTACCCATATAAAAATGATGGGTGTGGTGACACATGCCTATAATCCCAGTACTGGGGAGCTAGAGACAGGCGGATCCCTGGAGTTTGCTGGCCAGCCAAACTAGCCTAACTGGTGATCTCCAGACCAATGAGAGGCCCTAGTTCCAAAAGAGGTGGACAGCATTCCTGAGGCTGACACCTGAGGTTGTCCTCTTGCTTCTACAAGAATTCACACATGGGCTGGAGAGATGATTCAGCGGATAAGGCACTTGCCTCCAGTGCCTAAGGCCCCGGGTTCAATTCCCCAGGACCCACATAAGCCAGACCCACAAGGTGGTGGCCACAAGGTGGTACTCTCTCTCTCACTTTCTGTCTCTCTCTTTGTATCTCTCTGCTTGAAAATGAATAAATAAAATGTTAAAAAATAATTCACACATATGTGTATACTCAACTATACATATGCATACATACATGTACCCACATACATACAAATATGCATACACAAATACATGTATACCACATACATTAAAAAAACAAAACAGAAGCCAGGCGTGCTGGCAACACGCCTTTACTCCCAGCACTTGGGAGGCAGAGGATTGTCATGAGTTCAAGGCCACCCTGAGTCTATATAGTGAATTCCAGGTCAGCCTGGGCTAGAGAGAGACCTTATCCGGAAAAACCAAAAAAAATCAAAAATCAAAAACCAACAGAAATCAGGGTGCACTGAGCACTGGGTGGATGGACTTCACTACAACAGAGTCTCAATTCTAGACTCCAGTTGGGAGAGGGTGGCTGATCTCCTACTTCCATGGGTCGGATGGGGTAGGAGTTACCTCGACACTGCTTGACCCCACCTGTTTCTATCCTGACAGCCCCCTCGGCCGTGCACTGCAAGCCCATGGTGGTGGACAGCCAGCTCTATGTGGTTGTGGCCCAGCTGTTTGGTGGTTCTTACATTTACCACTGGGACCCCAACACCACACGCTTCACCAAGCTACAGGACATCGACCCTCAACGTGTGCGCAAGCCCAACGACCTGGAGGCCTTCCGCATCGACGGCGACTGGTACTTTGCTGTGGCCGACAGCTCGAAAGCAGGTGCCACTAGCCTCTACCGTTGGCATCAGAATGGCTTCTATTCTCACCAGGCCCTACACCCCTGGCACCGTGACACTGACCTTGAGTTTGTGGATGGCGAGGGCAAGCCGAGACTGATTGTGTCTAGTAGTTCGCAAGCGCCTGTCATCTATCAATGGAGTCGTAGCCAGAAACAGTTTGTGGTTCAGGGAGAGGTGACCCAAGTGCCTGATGCCCAGGCTGTGAAACACTTCCGAGCCGGCCGCGACAGCTACCTGTGCCTCAGTCGCTACATTGGTGACTCCAAGATCTTGCGCTGGGAGGGCACTCGCTTTGCTGAGGTGCAGGCCCTTCCCTCCCGAGGCTCATTGGCCCTGCAGCCCTTTCTGGTGGGTGGTCACCGTTACCTGGCACTGGGCAGTGACTTCTCCTTCACCCAGATTTACCAGTGGGATGAAGGGCGACAGAAATTTGTCCAGTTCCAAGAGCTGGCTGTACAGGCTCCTCGGGCTTTCTGCTACATGCCTGCTGGGGACGCCCAGCTGCTTCTGGCCCCCAGCTTTAAGGGACAGACGCTGGTGTACCGACATGTCGTGGTAGATCTCAGTGCCTAGAGGGGACCACAGCCTCTGGGTTCCTCAGGGTGGCACTGGAGGCTGTGGGGGGGGGGCTATATGAGCAGCATGTATCTTCAGATGAAGTCACATGTGGCCAACCTGCATATGTACACACACACACACACACACACACACACACACACACACACACACACACACTGGTCATACTGGTGAGCCTGGGCCCACACCAAGGATTTGCCCAGGGAAGCCATTCCTGTCAGTATAATCACTACCTATATATATGCACCAGCACCCAGTGCCCAGGCTCTCCTGTATATGCAACCTTTATTCTCCCTTGCTAGTGCATATGAGTGGTCCATATGAGTGGTGGGTGGGATGCAGGGGGGGTGAGCCCCATTGTGCTATTCTCTGCCGAGCCTTTCATGGGGGTGTTTCCACTGTGTAGACCTGCCCAGCCTCCGCAGTTGCACCCATGGCCCTCTCCCCAGGCTGTGCCCACCCATGTCATGCCCCTTCTGCATGCACATGTAGATGCTGGTGGACACACTCACTCACACACTTGCACACTCCCATTTCTACATATGCACATGGCCAGAAGCGTGTGCGCATGTGCAGGCTAGGTGCTGCACATGGGGCTCCCTTGCCACTCTTGGGGGCAGGGACCCCCCCACAGTCCCTTTCCTCCTCTGTTCACCCAGTGTGCTCACCCCATGGCTGACAATGACAGGAATGGTGGTGAGCCTGTGAGCCTTGGTGTGATCTTCTAGGGACAAAGCACCTTTGCCCCAAGCCTTAAGGGCAACAGAAGCAAGGACAACTGGGTTCTTGGCGGTGTCTCTTCTCACTGGAGTTTCCTTCTGTGACTCTGAATATCAGCTCATCTGAGGACAAGACACCACCCAGATGAAAGGTAGCGGTTGCTTTTTCAGGCTCTGCCCATCCCTTTCTTCACCCCATCTTTAGGATGGGGCCCTAAAGCTGACCAAGGCAAGATGTCTGCCAGCACCCAAGCCACCTATGTGGGAGACAGGAATAGAGCTTGGCTTGAAGCATCTTGGGGGCACTGGCACCCCTGTATTCCATGGAAGCACCCCCAATGCCTTTCAGTGGAGGCCGAATGTGGGAGGCAAGGGGCCTGCCTGAGGGGCCTTTGGGAGCCAGGCTTCTGCTGCCCTCTGCTGCCTTCTGCTGCCCTCTGCTGTCCGCTGAGAATACAGCTTCCAGAGGAAGGCTGACGGAGGTCTGCATTGTGGCAGGATGCCCAGGGCCACTTGGGGGCAATGCTATGATTCACCTGCTTCAAATAAAAAGTTCCACCCCACTGCCAGCTCTCGGTGTTATCAGGGTGTTTCATTGAGAGCAGAGCCAGGGCTTGTCACCTGTCCCAGATGCACAAGAGGCCACATCAACTTCTAGACCCTTTTTTCTTCCCTCAGAGCAGTGGGCACCACCAAGGCCAGCTGGTGCCAGGGTCAGGAGTTCATGGCAATAACAGATGCTGCGCTGTGTGATGAGTCTTCTCCACCTGGTCCTGACTCACAACTCGGTGTTCCTTCCTGGAGATTACAGGCTCAGGACCCACTAAGACCTGGGTCTGTCCCTTTGTCGGGCTGACTTTAAGCCGCATGGTGAGGACACATTCAACACTCGGTGGCTCTCTTTTATTGTCACCCTTCCCCCAGATCCTCAAGTGGGCAAATGTCCATCATCGCTGCCACCCTCCGCTTAGGTGAGGCAACCTGGAATTTTAGGTGGCATTTTAGTCTCTCTTCTTTTCATGTTTTAACTAGCCACCAAGTCTCCTCTTCATTCTTTATCCCCAAGGGTTTCCAGATGAGCATTCTTTGTTTTGTTTTTCCCTTTCCCTGCTAAAACTTTCATCCAAATTTGCTTTCATTACTGTTGACTCAGGTCCCTCCTGCCAATCACTTCAGATCCTTCCAGTCCGACCTTCCTGAAAGATCTCTCCATCATATCATTCTTGCTCTTCTGGTAACAAGTCCAGGCTTCCTGCCTGACATCAAGGTCCTCTGGACCTGGTGCCATCAGATGTAGCAGTCAGGGTTGTGTTCCCCTCCCCTGCACCCTGTCATACCAGAGAACACAGTGAAAGGCCCTGACACAAGACAGAAGGAAGGGGACAGGAAGGGAGAAGTAATGCTCAGGATTACCAGAGAGACAGCGGGGGTCTTGGGAAGAGTACGCCATGCTGTATGACAAAATTGGTATGTCCAGCTGCAGGACTCCTTCTTGTCACCCTTCTCCACCCACAGCCTTGAGTAAAGGGAAAGGGACAGAAATGGGGAAAATGACAAATCCTCTGGCGAGGGGTGCTGAAGAGTGTGACACGTCCTAGTCCTGATTTGTTCTCATATGCTATACCTGTGTGTCACATTCGTCACATGTCACCCTGCTTCAGGGGACACTTGCTGGTACAGGGGATGGAGACTGGGTCTGGCAGACAGCAGGACACAAACTGCAGTGTATACTGAACCCTGAAGGCTGGACTCCACGTGTGTGAATGTGGGCTCAGTTCGATTGCTTGATGTCAACTGATTTCCCTGAGTCTGAACTTCTGCAATGCAGATAAGAAAACCTACTTTGTGAAATTGTGATTTAGTTACCTTCAGAGCCAAAGCAGTGACATTCAGCCATGATACGTTTCCTGTGTCAGTGCCCTCGCCCATCAAGTGGGTCTAATTGTGATGCTTACCCACCAGTGCCTCTGTCATGAGAAAAATCAATGCTTGTCAGGTCAGGTCATCGTCTCATGAGATTTAAGTGCATTAAGTATAGATTAATGCATATAAAGCCCTTTGAAGAGTGTATCTGGTTTATAATTACGAGCTGTGTTGGTCTTCAGGAACGTATGTGATACTGAGTGGCTCAGAGAAGGGAGAGAGAGAGAGAGAGAGAGAGAGAGAGAGAGAGAGAGAGAGAGAGGTCTTTGGGAATAACTGCTCTCTGAGAGTAAGGGATCATTAGCCCACCACTGCCTCAGAACCTCTGAACCCTCAATGCCACCTGTGGCCTCGAGCACCCTGGCCACACCTCACAGTAGGTGACAGGTCTTCCTCAAGTCGCATTCCTGTGCTCTTGGTTGAGCAGGTACCCTTCAGTTCCTACCCTCCCACACTGGGAAATGGACTCACATCTTGTGTCTGGGAGGTTGCCAGGAGGAGTGAGCTGAGTCTCTCAGACACCTTGGCATTCATTCTACTGCCCAGTCAAAAGATAAACATCACTCTGACAGCTGCCCCCTCGGCGTGAGCTCCTCTAAGGGTGGAAGACATTCTCTCTTTTGAGCCCTGAATGCGCAGCTTTCTGTGGCACCGCTGCCTGGTCACCTGCCTGGAGGCTCAGCTATGAGTCTGGGGAGTTGCTTAGCAACTCGTGGTAACTGGGTGACTGTGTCAATAGCTCAGGACCGAAGGTCACAAGTCCACTTGCTCTCTCCAAGCCCAGGAGGATGACACTCCTCCATTGCCAGCCTCATAGCCGTCCAAGAGGAGCTCTGCTCTCGTTGCTCTAGTGGTAGACCTCAGATTTCTTATCCTTTGTTTCCCAAGGGTGGGCATTGGAGCCAGGAATCTCCATGTGGGAGACAGTCCCAGCTGGGTGAGCTTAGAGTAGACACAGATGGCCCCTTTCCAGCAAATGTGGACAAAAAGGAGCTTCTCTCTCTCTCTCTCTCTCTCTCTCTCTCTCTCTCTCTCTCTCTCTTTCTCTCTCTCTCTCTCTTCTTCCAAAACAGGGTCTTGCTATCTAGCCCAGTCTAGCCTTGAACTCTCAATCTTCTTAGAGTCAGTCTCCCAAGTGCTCAGATTCTAGGTGTGTTCCACAACATCCAGCTCAGAAAAAGGCTTCTTTCTGATGCGGGAGGCCAGGGAGGGTCCCCAGAAGGCAACCAGTGAAATGGACATACAAAAGAACTTGGGGTTACATGGGCCTCCTTAGTGATGGACGTCCCTTCCCTCTTCTTCAGCCTCCTCCTTTTCCTGAGTTCTTTCTTTGTTCCATCAGTCACATCCTTTCTCCTTCAGAGAGATAACATGATAGTTTGGGTTTTTTGGGGGGTTTTTTTGTTTTGTTTTGTCTCAAGAATCAGGTCTGTGCCACCAGATAGATGGTGTCCAGGACCTTCCTAGTGGGATTCTCTCCCTTGAAGTTTCTTATTTCTCCAAAAGATAATGGAGCAGAGGGGTAGCCAGGAGGGACAAGGGAGACTTGGGGCATAAGAAAGGAGGGGGTTCCTGTGGGCTGGTTTCACTGCTGGCTCCCACACCCGGCAATACCAATAAAATTGATGATAATAATTAAGACCGGATAATCACTATGTGTTTATTTATTCCTGAAGCCTCCTTTCCCCAGTTCCCATCATTACCTATTCCATCCTCATAGGTGGTGGGTGTTAACTGTAGCTCTAATAAAAAGCAACAACTGCCTGTGTTTACGCCCCCACAATCCTGGGGCACCCTCACCTCAATCCAGCATGGGGGGGAACACACCATTCTCCCTACTTCCAGAAGGAGCATCCAACTGAAAGCAGATATCACAAAGGATGAAACACACACACACACACACACACACACACACACACACACACACACACACAGAGGAAGTAGTAGAGGCAGCAGTCCGCCTTCATTTAACAGCCTTCTCTCTCCCTGGGGTGCTCCTTCCAAGGAACTTCTAGTTCCCAGGGCCACTTGTGGCTAGCTGTTGGCGATTCCTCAGAAGGCTGACCACACCACACATTTAGCCACTGGCCAGTAATACATACCACTGCGTGACAATGGGCTGTTTACCTCATTGAGCATATTCCCTAAATGGTAGAACCTTTGAAAAAATTAGGATCACACACACACAAGCACTGTCCAAGATGGCAAGCAAAAGGCTATAAATGTCCCAGGGATATTTATGTTTAAAAATGTTTTTCATTTATTTGCAAGGAGAGAGAGAGAGACAGGGGGAGAGAGACAGGGAGAGAGAGAGAGAGAGAGAGAGAGAGAGAGAGAGAGAGAGAGAGAGAGAGAGAGAGAGCCTCCAAGCTGTCTCCAGGTGCATACACCACTTTGTGCATCTGGCTTATGTGGGTATTGGGGAATGGAACCCAAGTCATTAGGCTTTGCAGGCGAGTGCCTTAACCACTGAGCCATCTCTCCAGCCTGCTATTTGTGTTCTGGAGAAGACGTGGGTGAGCCAGAATCTCCACCCACAATCTTTCAAGATGTCAAGGTCAAGCTGCCCAGGTGTGTGGAAAGGTGCCTCCGAGAGAAGTGGTGTCCTGAAGCCCACTGTTGGGAGGGTGACTCCCTCGGGTTTCCCAGATTCCCCTCCCGTCCCCTTTTCTCTTGCTCATTTGAGGTGCTTGCTGAGAGAGTGGGGCAAGACTGGAACGTGCTTCCATGCAGCCAAGCCTGCTTCCAGCTTGTGCCCCAGGTGGACTCATTTCATGAGTGATCCCATTTTACAGAAGGGACAAATGAGGGGACAGGAAAGGAAGTGGAAAGACTCCAATGGAGAGACCTGAAAACTGGAGTTCTCTTCCCTCCTCTCCTCCCCACCCCTCCTTCTCTCTCCTTTATCATTTTTTTGAGACCAAATCCTGCCATGCAGCCCTGGCTGCCCTTAAATTCACGCCAGTTCTTTTGCCTCAGCCTCCTGGATTACAGGCGTGCTCCCTGGTCCCTCTTCCTCTTTCTCGTTCCGCTCCCCACCCCCTTAATCTTTAAAACCAGAAAAATTACTCAACTCAGCCTGTGGCCCCACCTCCGACCATCGCCCCTTTAAGGGGCGGGCCTTTGGTCTCCGTGACCTCGCCCCGCCCCTCTGGGGCCGCACTGCGCCTGCGCCTCGCGGCGGAGCTCTGGGGTTGGGCAGAACTGGGTTCCGTGCAACTTTCAAGTAAGTTACAAACTCCGCCCCGGAGGCTGGTGCGTCCTTAGGACCCTGGGGACCCACGGGAGCCGTGGGCCTCCCGCCACCTGCCACCCGTGCCCCGGACGGTGCAACGCCGGCTCCCCGCGGCTGGAAGTGCGGGTCAGAGCCGCGGGGCGGAGGAGCGCGCCCGCCCGGCCTCCCTCGGGCCCCGCAACGCTTCCGCCCCGCGAGGCCGCCTGACCTCCGTCCACTGGTCGCCGGGGCTCCGGGTGCCCCGCACTGTGGGGAGGGAGTCAGGGAGCCGAAGGACCCGGCGACGGGACCCCTGCCCCAGCCCCCGCGCCTTCGTAATCCCCTGGTCGTCTTCTTGGGGTTCTCCCGACGCCCGTCCCCGAGGTTGTCAGGATGGTGTCCTGGATGATCTGTCGACTGGTGGTGTGAGTATGGCCACCCCGAGACCCTCTCCGCCCACCCCACCCCAGGTGCGCCAGCTTGCCTTGGGGGCCGGGGAGCTGGGACTGCTTGGTGGGGAAGGGAGCTTTCTGAGAGTGACCCCTACCTCCCCCCCCCCCCCC
>PVHP010035958.1:0-18185 GCA_004024765.1 Zapus hudsonius
AGGAATGGAGGGAGGGAGGGAAGGAGGGAAGGAGGGAGGGAGGCTAGGAAGGAATGCTGGCCCTGCTCTTTGGGAAAGTATTTCAGACCAAAGCCTTCCCACAATTCTCCTCTGGCCCAACCATCCCACTCTTAGGACGGTTTCTTAAGGAATAACCTGATAACAGAAGGGAAATCCTCTTCAGAAACATAGATGCTCACAGCAGTGCTCCTTATAGTGTTAAAAAATGGAAGCATCCAAGCTTAGGAGATGGCTTAGTGGATAAAGTGCTTGCCAAGAAAGCAAGAGGACCTGAGTTCAGATCCCCAGAACCCATGTAAAAGCTGAGCATGGTGGCATCCGCTTGTAATCCCAGTGCTGGGGAGGCAAGAGATAGGAGGTTGCCTGGTACTTGATCCCTGGCTTCCTTGTGTAACCTAATCAGTGAGAGACCCTGTTTCATAAAAAAAATTATTATGGAGCCACTCTCCAAGGCTCATTGCAGAAGAGGTAGCAGAAAGAATGTAAGAGCCAAAGGAAGGGTAGGACTGCTTACAATGCAAACTTCCAGACACAAAATGACCTTGATATTCATGACTTCACAGTGCCTGACACTACCTTCATAAGACCTTCCTAAAAGGAGGGAAAGATGACATCATCAAAATAAAAGACTAGTTAGAAGGGGCAGGGGATTCGATGGAGGGTGGATTTGAGAGGGGGAATGGGAGTGGAGGGAGGGAATTATCATTTATTGTCTATACTTACGGAATATACTTATAATAAGTACATTACGTAGTATACTTATTGTCTATTGTCTATACTTATGGAAGCTGTCAATGAAGTGTTTTAGAAATGTGAAGAGTGACTGAGGAAGATGCCCAACAATAGCCTTTGGCCTCTACGTGTACACACATGCACACACGCAGGCACCCACACGCATACAGAAGCACATACCCACATGTATGCACACCACACACAAAAATGGACAAATCTGGGCTGGAGAGATGATTCAGTGGTTAAGGTGTTTGCCTCCAGAGCCTTACGACCCAGGTTCTATTCCCCAGTACCTATATAAGCCAGATGCACAAAATGGTGCATGCATCTGGAGTTCATTTGCAGTGGCTAGAGGCCCTGATATGCCCATATTCTCTCTCTCTCACTCACTCTCTCTCTCTCTATGTTTCTCTCTGTTTGCAGATAAATAAATAAACTTTTTAAAAGATGAACAAATCCTAAATGTGCAATAGTAGGGAACTGTGTAGGCAGGAGCCATCCACATGGTATTACTGTCCACACTGAAGCTGGTAGGGGCAGGAAGATTTGTGTAGTTGTGGAATATTTGGCCTTTATATAAATGTCTTTTTATTTACTTATTTTTGGTTTTTCAAGGTGGAGTATTGCTCTAGCCCAGGCTGTCCTGGAATTCACTATGTAGTCTCAGGGAGGCCTGGAACTTGCAGTGATCCTCCTGCCTCGGCCTCCCCAGGCCTGGGATTAAAGGCGGGCACCACCACACCCAGCCTAAATGTCTTATTTTAAAAGAACTTCATTTTTATGTATGTTTTAACAGACTTCATTTCTACATATTCATGAGTTCATTTCTGAACTCTTTATTGATCTGTTTTTTTCCTATACTAATTCCTGTGACTGTAAAATTCTAAATCACTAAGAATTTTTTATGTCTTGAAACAGTTTACTCTCTTTGCTTTTCTTTCTCATAATTGCCTTAGATAGCCTATTTATTCATCCATATAAATTTTACTGCTTATCTTCAAATGTGAAAAATCTTGTTAGTATTTGATGGGTCTTGAATTGGTGTTACGGAGTATTTCAGGAGAGAATGTAAAATTTTACAATAGTGAATCACCCAATGTCTTGCTATTATTGATGTCACTTACATAAGGTCTCCTTATGTTGCCCAGGCTGTTTCAAACTCACAGGCTAAAGTGATTCTTCCACCTAAGATTTATTTTTTTTTCCCAGGGTAGGGTCTCACTCTAGCCCAGGCTGACCTGAAACTCACTCTGTTGTCCCAGGCTGGCCTCTCCCAGCCACTTCAGCTTCTTGAGTAGCTGAGAGTACAGGCAAGTACCACCACACGGAGTCTCAATGTATCATTTTTTTTTTTGAAAATTAAAAAGTAAAGTGCATCCAGGTGTCCATGTGTGGTGGCTCACACCTTTAATCCCAGCACTCAGGAGGCAGAGATGGAAGGATCACTGTAAGTTCGAGGCCAGCCTTGGAACGAAAGACTGAGTTTCAGGTCAGCCTGGGCTGAAGTGAGACCCTACCTCAAAAACAAACAAACACAGACAAAAAAGTATAGTGAATCTCATACAGCAGCATTAAAACAGCTTTTACCATTAAACAAACAAACAAAAGTTCATAATTATGTGATCATCCAGAACAGCCAGCCATGAAAGAAGAAAGTAGAAAGAAATATAAACATACAAATAGATGATTTTTTTTGTTTCATTTACTGAAAAATATATTTAGCTGGGGAGATTACTTAGCTGTTAAAGGCACTTGCTTACCTTTAACAAATGAAGCAGCAAAACAAAACAAGGGAGGTCCTGTCTAAGCAAAATGGAAAGACAGGGGCTGGAGAGATGGCTTAGTGGTTAAGGCACTTGCCTCCAGTGCCTAAGGCCCCCGTTCAATTCCCCAAGACCCACATAAGCCAGACCCACAAGGTGGTGGCCCTGGCTCGCTCTCTCTCTCTCTCTCTCTCTCTCTCTCTCTCTCTCTCTCTCTCTCTCTGCTTGAAAATGAATAAATAAAATATTTTAAAAAATGGAAAGACAGGACAAAACAAACACCCCGAAGTTGTCCTCAGACCTCCACACACATCTGGTGGGTCATGGGCATGCCCCTCTGTACACATCTACATATGTACAACCATATATATGCCTCAAACAAACAAAATATAGGCTTATACATTTTTATATATAAATCTTGAGTCCTTTTTTAAAAATTTATTTATTTGCAAGCAGAGAGAGACAGAAGTTTCAGAGAGAATGGGCGCGCCAAGCCTCCAGTGCCGTAAATGAACTCCAGACCCATACGCTCCTTTGTGCATCTGGCTTTGCGTGGGTACTGGGGACTTGAACTCAGGTCACTTGGCATTGCAGGTAAGTGCCTAAACTTCTGAGCCATTTCTCTAGCCCCAGGTTATACTTTTTTTAAAAGGATTTTTTTCAAGGTAGTGTCTCACTCTAGCCCAGGCTGACCTGGAATTCACTATGTAGTCTCAAGCTGGCCTCAAACTCATGGCAATCCTCCTACCTCTGCCTCCTGAGTGCTGGGATTAAAGGGGTGCATCACTACTCCTGGTTTTTTAAGACTTTCATTTACACGTATGGGGGGAGTGTGGGGGTGCACCAGGGTATTTTGTCACTGTAAACAAACACCAGATGCTTGTGCCATTCTTTGTATCCAGCTTACATGTGTGCCTTGGGAATTGCATATGGGATGGCAGGCTTTGCAAGCAAGCACCCTTAACTGCTGAGCCATCTTCTCTCCCCCTTATATGTTTGTATTTTTGTTTTGTATTTTTCAAAGGGACATTTGTCAAAGCGGATCATATCTACAGAGGGAGAATAGCATGAGGAGATCATTCCAGGGCACCCCATTCAGAGAAGCCAGAGGGCTGGAAGCAGGAACTTTAGTGTGGAGTTGTGCCCGGCCGCTCAGAGCTTCTGACCATTTCTGTGTCGTGGGCCCAGGCCAGAGGCCTCCAAAGTCAGAGCTGAGCAGAGGAAGGTGACTGAGGAAGGGCTTCCTCAGAGGTTGTGCCAGGCTGCCTGCAGCACTCCTGGGGATGGGGGTATAGTGCACACTGGATGGAAGAGTCTCCCCTAGGTACCTGGGTCTGGTCCAGCCTGGGAATCTGAGATAGTTTCTGAAGTCAGGAGTGGGTTGCTCACTAGAGAGAATCTGGTGAGTTCTGCTGTGGGCTGGCTTGGAAAGGAAAGGACCAGGAAACATAAATTCAGAAACAACCCCAAAGCCCAGTAGGTAATAACCATTAATTACTGATCTCTGTTCTCCTCTAGAAAGGTTGCGATGCCTAGACCTGGTTTCCAAGAACCCTTCATACATACTCTAGGTCTATGGCTTAGGATGTGAACCTACTGGGTTAGGCTAGCTTGGCCTAATTTTGTGTGTATATGTGTGTGTGTGTGTGTGTGTGTGTGTGTGTGTGTGTGGTGTGGTGTGCTTGTTCCTATGCATGTGAGCACACGTATGTGCAAGTACGCGTGCACACATGCATACCCATGTGTGGACAGAGGTTCATGATGGGTGTCTTCCTTAATTGCTCTCCACTTTATTGAGACAGGGTCTTTCTCTCACTTGAACCCAGAGCTGGCCACTTCAGCTAGTCTAGCTGGCCAGCTTGCTCTAGGTGCCCCTGTCGCTGCCTCCTAAGTGTTGGGATTATAGACTGGCTGCCAAGCCCACCTGCCACTTACATGGATACTTGGGGTCTGAACTTATGTCCTCAACGCTTGCGTGGCAAGCACTTTATCATCTAAGCCATCTCCCCAGCCTGCCCTCCCCAACTCCAGCCTATATTCCCCTCCCTCTCTCTCTCTCTCTCTTTTTTTCAGGTAAGGTCTCATTCTAGCCCAGGATGTCCTGGTATTCTCTCTGTGATCCCAGGCTGGCCTCAAATTCACAGTGATTCTCCTACCTCTGCCTCCCACTGCTGGGCCGGGACTAAAGGTGTGCACCACCACACCCAGCTGGGCCTAATTTTTAAAATGAGCCCAGGGGCTGGGGGTGCAACTCCATGGTAGAGGGTTTTCTTAGCATACATAAGACTCGGGTTCAATCTGGCACCGAATAAGCAAAAAGAATAAAAGTGAGCCTAGTTTATGAGCATTAGTGAGGTGGCCATTTCTAGGGTTAATAATCCTGTTGCCTTGAAGGTGAGCAGTGTGGGTCCTAACTTCAGAAACATCAGATCAAGTGGAGGCTGAGGCTCCATGGGAGAAGTGGCTTGCCCAAAGCTACAGAGTAGGGCAGTGATCAGCCCACATCAAAGCCACCGTACAGCATCCGTGATTTCAAAGTGGTTGAAACAATCAAGAAAATTTCCAGAGTTTTCCTTCTTCCGCCCTCCAATCTCTAACCTTCCACAGAGGTTAGTGCCTCCAGGAGAGTTGTGTCAGCTGTCAGGGCGATGGATGTGTGAGTGCAGAGACAAGATGGATGGATCCCTGTTAATGACTTCGGGAGCCCGATTCCCCCCTCATGGGCTGGGGCATGGCTCTAAAGACCACCAAGTCTGGCCTCTCTGAAGGCAGGCAGCCCAACCAGGGCTAGTCTTCCTTGGTACCCCCAAAATGAGCATGTCAGGAGAGCCTCTATTCCACTTGGAAGACGCACCCCTCCCAGAGTAAGGCAACAGGCAAAGAACTCCTCAGCCTGGTTATGAGGTCACCTGGGTCCAGAAGATTTTTCTAGCGAAGGCAGGAACATTCTCAGTATCTCCCTTACCTCATCAAACCAGCTGCTTCCCCCCAGGATTTCCTGGGACCTTATTTTTGCTTCTCTACACAGTGGAGAAGAACACATGGTTTGATCAAAGGCTTCAGACAAAGCCCCTGCCTCACCCCAGGGAAGGGGGAAGATCAAGAGCCTGCTAAGTTCATTAGAGCACAGCGCCCCCCTCCCACCCACGAAACCTCATTGATCGGACAGGCCGCACCTCTCCCTTCTCTTCCCCATTCCTAGCCAGACCCATCCATTCCATCTGCCAGGGACCCCTGGCTTCTGGCCCCCAGGACTAGGATAGACAAAGGCCTGGGGGAGAGAGAGGGAAGCACACAGCTCCAGACCAGCTGCCAGGTGGATGATGTACATACATGTAGGACCATCTGGAGAACCTTCTGGAAAATCCTCATGTCATTCACCATCTACTCATCGATAACACCCCCTGGGCTGTGCCCTGGACGTGGAGATGAGCAAGACTTGGCCCCTGATCCTGTGCCACTTGAGACCGGGGGAGGGGCAGACAGGTGTCTAAGCCTAGGAAAATGGCAATTGGGATGGAAGCTTCCAGTGTTTGGGAGATGTGGGCTGGGGTTTGAATTGTGAGAAAGGAGCTTGACCTGGCTGACGGGGGAGAGCAGTGTGAAGTGACCAGGGCCTGTGGCTCACAGAAGCAGCTCCAAGGGAAGCTTAACAAAGTAGGTTGCAGTGACTCAGCTCACGATGGCCCCTGAGGCCAGGGTGAGGGTATGGCTCTGAAGTTGAGGGTCCTGTACAAGGACTTGGCAGGGCAGGGAGGCCCCAATCAAATTTGTGAGCTCCCATGTAGGAGACCCAGGCCTGATGGAGCCTAAAGCCCATCTCCTGCAGGCCTCTCAAGGCCTAGCGTGTGCTGTGTTGTGTTTGTCTGTCTGTTTGCAAGTAGAGAGAGACAGAGAAGAGAGACAGACAGAATGGGCTCGACAGTGAGTCTAGCCACTGCAAACACACTCCAGATGCATGTGCCACTTTGTGCAGCCAGCTTTACTTGGGTACTGGGGAATTAGAGCCCAGGTATTGAACTGGGGTTGTTAGGCTTTGCAGACAAGCACCTTAACCACTGAGCCATCTCTCCAAACCCTATGTTCTATTTCTTAAGTGTGCATAGACCTTTCAGATTTACTCAGGCTGACTTGGGATTCACTCAGTAGCCCATCCTGACTTCAAACTCACAGCAATTCTCCTACCTCAGCATGTTGAGTGCTGGGATTATTTATAGAAGTGAGCCAACACGCCTGGCTTGGGGCCTGAGTTCTATCTTGGGTTCTGAGGAAGGGAAGTGCCCAGAGCGATGCTGAATCCTGGATGGGCACCTGGTGGGACATGCCAGGAGAAGGTTGATAGCAGGCAATTGGCTCTGCGGGGTGCGTGTAGGGGGGACACATTGAGGTAACAATACCACCCGTGAATCATATTTACAAACACTCTAGCAAGTAGGAAAGGAACGTTAATTAATATTCACATTGTGCAGGGCCCCCAGGGAGCTGTGAAGATGAGGACATAAAATCACATGAAATTGCAGCTCAGCAGGAAGCCAGTGCCTCCGGAATGTGGGGTGGCCATCAGTCTCCCTCAGCATCCCAGGCAGGTCTTATTATGATGATTAACTTTGGAGTTATCAGTACTAATACAATCACTGTCACAGGCCAGAAAACCTTTTCCATCACAGGCCGTCTCAGGAGGAAGGGGCTCTGAGCTTGTCACTGGGGACAGAGAGAGAGGCAAGCCAGGGTCCTCATCTCTCTGCTCAAAGGCCATCCTAAACTGGGGCCACTTGGCCTGATGACCCAGCCTGGTGGAGCCTAAGGCTCAGAGCCCTTCAGGTGGGGCTCTGCAAGCTCTACCAGCTGTCTCAGCAATCGCAGGAAAAGAATGTCCCCTGGGCATCTGGGAAGGCTAAGGCAGCTGCCCTGCCCACCCCAGGAGGAGCCAGCCTGGGGGTTTCTATAGACCCAGTGCCCCACATCCGTCAACCTCGATTAAGGAAGGCCGTGGGGTGCTGGGGGCTTCTCCAGTCACATGGTATTGTTTCACAGATCCCTGGCCTGGGATGAGGGAAAGGCGGTGGGCAGTACCCTCCCCGGAAAAGCCATTAATCCTGATGTGGTGACCGAGCACCCGTGACGAGCCGGCATTGTGTTGCGCCCCGCACGTGCCGCACAGTGATTGATCAGGGACTCTCTCTCTCTATCTATCTATCTATCTCTCTCTCTCTCTATGGACTTTCAAAGGCACCATTTGGCATCCCGAGCTGGGCGATCGATGCAAGGCAGCTGACCCCCTCGGTGACCACCCCAAGGCAGCAGGTGGAAGGGCGGCTGTGGCCAGGATCACTGAGGGACTGTTGATGCCTCGCACTCCCAGCAAGGACGAGTGCCCGCCATCGCAGGCCTCCCCTGTGCGGGGCTGTTGGCCATCAATTTGCGTTTTCCTTTTGCAGAGAAAGGGAAGCTGGGACAGTTGCCATGATTTCTGATAAATTATAGCCACCCGTTCTCCAGCCTTGCAGCCTAAGTATCCCAGCACTTGTATAAATCAGGCTAATGATGGCTGAGCCTGTCATTTTCAAGAGCAGGCATTCGTTTTCAAGAAACCTTTAGAGAGTGCCTGTTTCGTATTGGGGTCTGCACCGAGCACTTTGAAGGTCTACAAAAGGTGTGGAGCAGCCAGACCCTTACAGAAGGAAGCAGTGTGGCAGCCTGTGACCTGGGGCTGGTGCCTCAGTTTCTCCAAGCCTTGGTGCCTTCATCTGAAAAGCAGCCACAACCAGGCATGGTGGTGCATGCTTTTGATCCCAGCACTGGGGAGGCAGAGGTAGGAGGCCAGCCTGGGCTAGTGGGACACTATTTTTTAAAAAAGAAGCCATGAGGATCTCTACCATCATTGGATGGTTGTAAGAATTAAATGGCAATGCAGTCCAGTGCCCAGTAGCTGGAGTGTCCAAATCCGTCTGTGGTGAGAAGCCACCTAGGGCTCCAGGAATGCTGGATTCTGTCATAGGAGGGAGAGGCTTTTTGTACAGGTAATGTTGAGGTTAGCCTTGAAGGATGGAGTTAGGGGAAGGAGGGAGAGAAACTGGGAGAGACAGAGAGACTGACTATCTCAGGAAAGCTGGAGCGTGCTGAGAGGGAAAACTGGGGCATGATGAGAGCCAAGGTTGGGAATGTAACACACCTCCCATCCTTGCAGGGATGGAGGGGCTGTCTGAGCAAGTATCTTGCATGATGTCAGAGACCCAAGGACATTAGACTGGTTAGAACACACTCTACAGTCCCTTTCTCTTCCCCTTCTTTCCTTCCTTCTCTTTATCTCTTTATTCCTTCCTCCTTCTGTCTCTCTTTTGAAGAGTAGGGAGCAGGGTATTAAGGAAGCCTCTGATACCTCATATGATCCTTTTGGGGGACCCTCTTCCTGCCAACAGGTCAAGTCAGAAAACAGTCCATTCCTGACTTACACCTCTTCTCTCTGCCACGTGTTACAGCTCGGTTCCAGAATAACCCAGAACCACAGGTCAAAGAGCCACGGGCATTTATCTAGATTCCTAGTCTTCATTCACCTCTCCCTCCTGGCCTCCTTTTCTTTCTGCCTTCCTTCCTTCTTTCCTTCCTCCTTCCTTCTTTATTTCTTCCCTCCTTACCTACCTATCGCGTTCCTTTCTTCCTCTTTTCTTTCTTTTCTCCCTCCCTCCTTCCTTCCTTCTTGGTAGGGTCTTGCTATGTAGACCAGGCTGGCCTCAAGTTCCTGGTGATCCTCCTGCCTCAGCTTCCCTAGGGCTGAGATTATAGGCATTTATATCGAGTCCCTTTCCTGAAACTCTGGAATCCAAAACATTCTGAAAATTAAATATCTCTACTCATTGGAAGCAAAATCAGGCTAACACTGGC
This sequence comes from Zapus hudsonius, assembly GCA_004024765.1. NCBI lineage: Eukaryota > Metazoa > Chordata > Mammalia > Rodentia > Dipodidae > Zapus > Zapus hudsonius. The sequence continues at coordinate 9,399 of PVHP010035958.1, forward strand.
ATGGAGTTATTCGTTCTTTATCCCAATTCATGAGACTCCATGCGAGATTTTCTGGGGTGATATTAACATTTGATTATGGCTGGTTTATAAATTTTGAAAGTTTACATTTCCAAGGCACAGCTGACACCAAGAAGCCGAGAAAGGAACTGTGGACCTGTGTGTACATGCTCAGTCAGGTAGATTGTGTGCGGTCACATGAGTGTGCATGGATGTATCACAGTGCACAACCCTTCCCAGCATACAGCGCATCTGTCCAGCACAGGCACTGTTTCTCCAGCCTCTTCCAGAGGTCTGTGGGTATCCATATTACCCAGTATTCACAGACATGGAGCCAAAGCTCAGAGAGGTGGTGCATCTGGCCCGAAGTTCACACACCTTGGCCCCCAGACCTCTAGACCTCTCATACTTCCCTGTGACAAACTGGGCAGAAGTGGGGGACAACTGCCCCCGGTGGGTGATGAGTGACCAGAGCACAGGGGAAGATTAGCAAACTGGGAGCTGGGTCCTCCCTCCGCCTCCTCTGTGGGTCCCTTGCTGACTTCCAGGAAGGAATGCTTTCCCTTCATTGGAACCATCTGCAGCCTGTTTGCCTTTTTCAAACTTCCTCAGAATGGAACACATCTTGGATTTCACAAGAGGATCTCAAGTCAGCCGGGAGCCTTCAGACCCACCCTCTTTCTATGAAACATTTTCTAGGTCCTGGAGACAGAACTCACTACAGACGCTGAGCAATAACTTGGAGCCCATGCACCCACTTATGTGTCCCAGCTCTGCCAAAAAAATAGTCATAGGTAGCTGGAGTGGTGGCACATGCCTTTGATCCAGCGCTCGCGAGGCAGAGGTAGACGGATCGCCATGAGTTCAAGGCCACCCTGAGACTACATAGTGAAGTCCAGGTCAGCCTGGGCCAGAGTGAGACCCTACCTGGAAAAAAAAGTCCTATGTAAGTCATAGCTGCCATCTTGGGCTTAGCCGTCCCCATTGGCCCTTGGTTTCCTTATCAACCAAACGTCTCTAGGACAGCGATGGAGAAGAAATGAATGGATGCTCCAGAAGCATTCGTAACAGAGCCTGGCATGCAGGGAAGGCTCGATTAATGATGCCTACTCACCTTTATTCTACCAAGGGACGCCAAGGACCCCAAGACCCCTTCAGTCCTGATGCTGTCTGCCCTCTGACTCCTACCCCAGTGCTCCTTACACTCCATTAACCCAGAAGAAACCCGCCAAGCAGAGCAGGCTCAGCCCGCATGCCATTCCTCCCTGGAATCCAACTCCTCTTTGTCCTGTTTTGCTGACTCCCAGATTGTCCCTGGCAGGGCATGGTGGCCCCAGCCCCCACTAAGGAGAGCTGCCCTGAAGATTCTCCCTGGGGCCCTCTCCCGAGCCCCCAATTTCGGGGACTGAACTCTGACCCCCATTCTTCCAGCATGAATTGCGCCTGCCTGAAGGCGAGGGCCAGGCCAAGGGTGGGGGTGGGGTAGCGATTGTTGGGGGGGGCAGAGGGTCTGGCATGCTTCCATGCAAAAACAGCAAAGTTCAGCAAAAATGTCCCCGCAGGGACGCAGGTCAGTAGCCTGGTAGGAGACACAGCCGGAGTCTGTGAAGGGGGCCAGGCAGGGAACAAAGGGTTCTTGGAGAAGAGGGTGCAGGATGCAGGGTGCATCCTGCCCATGCGAAACCTACATCAGCAGAGGAGCCCCAGGAGCTGGCTGCGGTGCTGGGGAGACCCTCTTGTGGGGAGGGGGTAAAGGGAGATTGGCCCAGGCTGGGATCCCTGGTCCTCAGGAGAGGTCACCTGGTCCTAGGAGAGTCCCCACTACAGGGAACTTCCTGTTGATTGGCTCCCGTGAACAGGTTTCAGGGCCTGCTCAGCGCTCCATCTTTGCGGGGAACCTCCACCCAAAATGTCTTCCCCTTTATATGCCCACTCTGTTCTTTTTCTTCCTTCAGAGCCCTGCCTGGGCTTAATGTCACAGTCCCAGGAAAGTTCTGGCTTGCCAGCTTCAAGCTATCCTCTCCTGAACTCCCAGGGTGCCTCCCTGCTCCTTGATAGCTCTGTCTGCTCCTCCAGCCTGGGAGTTCCTGGGCTGTTACTTCTCCTTGACCTGGGACAGGTCAATTCACCTCTGACCCTCAGTTTCACCTTTGAACTCCATGCCTGGCACATAACATTCTCTCCAAACATGGGCAGTGAGTGAGTAAAGAATCCATCCTGAATCATTTTTTAAAAAAATTATTTCTTTGCAATCAGAGAAGAGAGAGAGAGAGAGAGAGAGAGAGAGAGAGAGAGAGAGAGAGAGAGAGACCAAAAGAATAGGCACACCAGGGCCCCCAGCCACTGCAAATGGATTCCAGATGCATGCACCATTTTGTGCATCTGGCTTTATGTGGATACTTAGATTATTAGGCTTTGCCAGCAAGCGCCTTAACCGAGGAACCATCTATTCAGCCTCCTGAATAATTTTTAAAAATATTTTATTGATTTGAGAGAGAGAGAGTGAGAGAAAAAGAAAGAGAAAGAGGCCGACGGAGAAAGAAAGGGCACTCCAGGGCCTCCAGTCATGCAAATTTCAAATACATGGCCACCTGTGCATCTAGCTTTATATGGACACTGGGGAATTGAACTCTGGTCTTTCTGTTTTGTAGGCAAACACCTTAACCACTAAGCCATCTCTCCAGCTCCCCCCCAATCATTTTTGATCCAGAAATTCCAAGATTTTCCCCACCCAAACAATAATGAGATCCTGAATATAAGCACAAGTGAGCCCAAGAGGGCTCCATGGAACGTGACAAAATTGACGATTGTGGAGTTGTGTTCTTTCAAGAAGTCACCTTGGTCTCCCTACCAGTACCAGCTGAATCTTCTTGGGCTAAGCAGTAAGACACCAAGGTTTAACCCCAGATATTAGCTGACTAGACAGACCATGTATCACAAGACTTCCACTTGGAACTTGAAGCCCCTGATTCCAGGCCTCCCAATACCCCATCAGAGGTCAACTTTGAAACCCTACATAATACATTCTAAATTCAATCATGGTGATCCTTATTACTCACCCCTTCATCCCATACCAGGCACTCTCTCCAGCTCCGAGTCTCCATACTGTGGTAAACTGAATCCCCTATCCTGGAGGCTATCCAGAACATCACTAACTGTTCCTCCTGATCCTCAAACCTATTACATACAAGGGCAGAGTTCAGCATTCCTCATGACATTCTCTACCACTATCTAGGTTACTGGTCTCATCTTTCACACCAACCCCAAGCTACAAACTACCACATATTAATCCTTCACATCTAATCAGTCATTCAGTTCTCAAATCTGATCCCTCCTTAAGCTTTAATCTTTTCCTGTCTTGCCTAGCATAGCATTTACCTTCTTTTGACTGGGATAAAATAGCTGACCAAAAGAAACTGATGGGAGGCTTACTTCAGCTTAGAGTCTCAAGGGGCAGTTTCTTGTTTGTTTGTTTGTTTGTTGAGGTAGGGTCCCGCTCTTGTCCAGGCTGACCTGGAATTCATATGTGGTTTCAGGCTGGTCTCAAATTCATAGTGATCCCTTACTTCTGCCTCTGGAGTCCTGAGATTAAAGGCATGTGCCACCATGCCTGCCTCAAGGAGCAGTTTCATCATGCTAGGGAAGGCAGAGCTGGCCATCACATCTTGTCACATCAGCTGAGAAGTAGTGAACACTCAGTGGGCTGGACTAATAAACCTCAAGGTCCCCTAGTGGCACACCTCCTCCAGCAAGGCTCCAGCTTCCAAAGGCTCAGCTGGGTATTGAGCATGAGGCTTAGTCACAAACATGTGAGGCTATGGGGGACATTTCTCATTCAGACCACCACGGCTAGACAATTACAATACTGTCATTGGTTTTCATATACCAACTCACAATCTTTAATTTATCTTCTATAAAGACCACCTGAGAGATCTATTTAAAATGCAATCTAATGCTAGCAGGCACAAGGTCTGGATTTCAATACCCAGTGCCATACACACACACATAAACACACACACACCGCAAAAATCCTTAAAATGCAATCTGCCCAAGTCACTTTTCTCCTTAAAAAAATTTCTTCATCCCACTATCCTTCAGTGGTGGTGGCCGAAGGGATTCTATGAAACTTCAGTCCTGCAGAACATGTCACAGACAGGACTCTATACATTTAGGAAATGCCACACACCATCTGCTCCTCCTTGAGATTCATGGATACATTAGCATCCTACAGATGGCTTTGTCATTAGCCTAAGCCCCAGTGTCTCGGTCTCTGCCTGCCTACCTTCCTGTCCCAGCAATGAGTCCTTCACCCTCAGAGCATGCTCAAGCCATTCTGCATTCTCGCCAGCTCCTAAACCCTGTCCTGCCCTTTCTCACTCCAATCTTCCTTCCAGGCCTCCTGCTCTTCCTTTCAAACCTCTCTTGCCACCAAGCTAAGCTGCTCTACTTGTTTTCTGTCTCTTGGCATCAGGCCACACCCACCCACCATGAAACCCTCTCTTGTGGGAGTCGCAGAGCAGCTGGAGATAGGACTATTCCATGGTAAGCTGGAGCTGGCCCCAGGCCTGCTCACCAACCTCCCTGGAGCCTTGAACCCAGCATAATGTCTTTGATGCTGAGCCACCTCTCCTATTCACAGAAGGGCTCTTCTGAGGTTTTGCCAAGGGCCCCATCTTACAACCTGCTGTTCTTTGCAGAAGACCCCTCCTGTTCCTCAGGGTAAGGGGTTTACATAGACAGAAGCTCCCTTAACTTCTAGCTCTCTTGCATGGCAGGCAGACTCCCACACCAGCACTCGGTCATCTCTTCTTCTACCTCTCTTGGCTGTGTCCACCTCCTATTCCCTGCATCAACTGCCTTTCTGTTACGCTCTGATTCAGCCTATAGACAGGTTTAAATCTCTTCCATCCAAACTGCAAACAAGGGTCTAGGAAGATGGCTTAGCAGTTAAAGGCACTTGCTTGCAAAGCCTGCCCGTCCTGATTTGATTCTCCAATTCCCACATAAAGCCAGATGCACAAAGTGGCTCATGCATGTGGAGTTCATTTGCAGCAGCTAGAGGCCCTGGTGCTCCTGTTCTTTCTCTCTCTCTCCCTTGCAAATAAAAATATGAAAATATGAACACAATGCTTCCAAAGGCCCTTTGAGGCTGTCTCCTCTCAAAGCTTCCAATATTTCTCTCCTCTGCTCTGTATGTGATTTCAATTTCACACTTTGCTTTCTAAGCACAACCCACTGCAGCCTGTCTTCAGGCCCCTGCCTCCTGAAACTGTTCCTGCCACAGCTGCCAAGATGCTGCCCATCCCAGGGAACTTTGGTTGCCCTTGCCTTCACGTGTCTCTCTGGAGTAGATTAGATGGTGGCCTGACCCTCTTCTGCAAACTTGCCGTGCACTTCAGTTGGTAGGATATCACCCTTCTCTTCCCCTTCTGTTTCCTTTGGATCTCCCATGATCAGATTTCCACTCCCACCCCTGACCTTCTCCTTCTTTCTGTGTCATCTCCCTGGGCCTCTTGTCCACACTCATGTCTTCAACTTCTCACTGGACACAGAGGGAGAGAGAAAGAGAGAGAGAATGGGCACGCTGGGGTCTCTTGCATTTGCCACTTTGTGTTTTATGTAGGTAGCGGGGGATTGAACTCCAGGCTAACAGACTTTGCAAAGAAGCACCTTTAACCACTGAGCCACCTCCCCAGCCCTTTAACTTTTTAAAAAATATTTTATTTATTCATTTTTCAAGCAGAGGGATACAGAGAGAGAGAGAGAGAGAGAGAGAGAGAGAGAGAGAGAGAGCCACCACCTTGTGGGTCTGGCTTATGTGGGTCCTGGGGAATTGAACCCAGGGTCTTAGGCACTGGAGGCAAGTGACTTAACCGCTGAGCCATCTCTCCAGCCCCCTTTAACATTTTTTTTCTCTTTGGATATTTATTTTAATATCTCACATATTATGGCTTTGTCTCTACTCATATGCTTCCCACTTTAAGAAGCTTTGCAAGCCCAGTCCATAAATTATAATATTACTTATTATTCCCCACTCTACATCATTTCTTTTTTTAATAGAGAATTTTATTTTATAAACATATTGCCCTTTAACTTTTTAATTGATAATTTCCATACATGTATATAAAATACTTGGATCACCATCCCCTGCAGTTACCTTCTGCCCTCCAGCCTTCCGTGCCCTTTCCACTGAACTCCTTGTCAACTGGTCCCTCTTCTTTCTACTTGGTTGTCTTCTCCCTTTTCAATATTGTTCAGGTAATGATAGCAGCCAGGAGGTCAGGAATTTAATGTCCATGCGGTGCCCAGAAGACATGTTCTACAGCACTCCTCCTCATCTTCTGTCTCTTACATTCTTTCCGACCCCTTTTCTATAATATTCCCCGAGCCTTAGAGAGGGTGGTGATACAGATGTCTTATTTATAGTCACTTCTTCTCAACACCCTGACAAGTTTCATGACTCCAGAATTCTTACCTCGGTTCAGACTTCTTTTATGAACACTTTCCGCTGCCTCTTGGATCCTGGACACCCCAGTCACACATCACAGAACCCAGTTCCTGCCCTGTGCTACCCACAGCAGCAAATACGACCATCATAGGAATGAGCCAGAGTTTCTAGAGTCTTGTTCCTATCACCTCCCCACACTCACCACTCATATATATTATAGGGCCAAATTGGCTAGACCAAGTAATCGCCTGGAAAAGTTGGCAAATACAGATCCCTAGGCACTGCTCCTGAAGGACTGAAATCTCCAGGGCAGGGACACTTAACTCAAAGCACAGACTAGTTTGGGGTTCCATGTTTCTGATCCATCCCTTTCTGTCTGCTGCTGCACACCTGGTTTAGCACAGCAGCCTCCTTCCTCTCCGTGTCCCGACAATGTTTGCCTCTCTAACCCACTCTCCATAATGCGGCAGAGGCCACCTGCCCTCACCCCCAAATTAACAGGTGATGGCTCACCTCTACTGAAATCCCTTGTACAGACCCCTTAGGGACACTGTGTATGTAGCCTATTGGCCTTGGTGGAGAGCTCTTACCCACCTCCTTTGAGCTATGCAATTCATGGCCTTTCTGTCTAATCTTCGCCAGCTTTCCCTACGCTATGAACTGTGACACTGGTTCCCACCTTCCTCATCCTCCTGCAACCTTGGCCTTAAGATGGGTGGATGATGCCTTGTTGGGCAGGAGTGTTGAGGTGGAGGCCAGCATTTGCTGTGCATGGCACCTTTCTTTTGTTCCTTCATTATAGAGACACTAGACCCTCTGTCAAGTTTGACTGTGGAATGGTCCCATCCTCTGTCTCCCAGTGTCAGGACAGGTCACCTAGTTTGTAGATTTCAGAGCAAAATGAAAATGCAGGGATCCTTGTTCAAATATTAAGACAAATATCAAGATGGCAATAAAAGAGCTTTCACTTTCCTATTTTTCTTTTTTTCCGAGGTAGGGTTTCGCTCTAGCCCAGGCTGACCTGGAATTCACTCTGTAGTCTCAGGCTGGCCTCAAACTCACAGCGATCCTCCTACCTCATTGCTTTTTCAGGGTAAGGTCTCACTCTAGTCCAGGCTGACTTGGAACTCACTCTGTAGTCCCAGGCTGGCTTTGAATTCACAGTGATCCTCGTACCTCTCTGCCTTCTGAGTTCTGGGATCAAAGACATGTGCCACCACACGGGACCTCAGCTATCTCAGATAGCTTCTCAGGGCCCCTGGCAGACCAGCTCCAGCCATGTCCAGAGTGTGCTCTGTACAGATTACTCTCAAGCCAATGGGGAGTCCTCACCCCCACAATCCATCTAGGCTTACATCCTTCTCAGATCCATGCACACTTGTGAGCCCCACCTGGCTGGCCGGAGGATAAATTAATCACTGACCTCTCGATGTTCGGTTTTTAGCAGTTATGACTTTAAAGAGAGCGAGACCAGAAGAAAACGGATCCCGTGAATTCAGAGCAAAGTAATCACATTTGATTAGGAAACAGGCATTTACAACTCAGACATCATAAAGAAGGGCTTCAATGAATGGACAAGATTTTCAATGAAAGGGGGGAAGTGAATTTAGAGAGGACCCAGCCATGATCCAAAGGCTCTGAGATGGGAAGATGTGTGGCAGGTTCTAGAATCCTGCGGAGGGCAGTTTGGCTGAGGTGTAAACAGGATGAAATAGTGGAAAGAGACTGAACGGAAAATGTGAGGTCTTCAATGAAGAGTTAGAAAAGCCAGGGGTGTTAGTGGGGACATTGGGAGGACTTTCCGAAGCATATTCATCTGGAAACTATGGGAGAAGGGAGGAAGTCCTCTTCCTTCCCTTGGCCTTCCCAGGCTGCCCATAGAAAGCAGAGCCTCACTTCTGGGCAAAACTAGGGGCAGTTTTTTGACTCTATTTGACTGGCAGCCTATCCCATGCCACCACCAAAGGAGATGGTGGCCTGGGACGACTTTTGTCCAATCAAAGCAGGCTGAGGACCCACACTCTTGCGGGAGCCTGAGTCCCAGGCATCTGTGCCCAGGCTGGTGGGAGTGGGGTGGGGTTGGGTTGTGACTTTCCCGCCATGGGTTCCAATTGGTCAGGTGAGTGTGTGTTCCAACCCAAAAGGCTGGAGCGGAGGGTTTCCAACCGGACAGGCTGATGATACCCACAAGGCACAACTGGGTGGATAGAGCAGCTGTCCGATGGCCTCAAGATCCACTTTATAGAATTTCAACCCTACACTAAAAGTAAAGAAATGATGTCATGATTTCCAAAATTCTCTCTCTCTCTCTCTCTCTCTCTCTCTCTCTCTCTCTCTCTCTC
>PVHP010035959.1:0-18183 GCA_004024765.1 Zapus hudsonius
ACACACACACACACACACACACACACACACACACACACACACACACACACAGAGCCATACATATACAAGCATGCACACCAGACAATGGTAGTTGTTACTCCCTATTGGAGTCAGTTCATGCAGCTAGGATGAACCTCCAAACTAGGCACAGTTTATGGGAGGAAGAAGGGATTTATTTGAAGATTATAGATCCACTCAGAGAGAGAAAAACTACCACCAGAAAGCAACTCCAAAACCAAGCACACTCCAGTCAGGAACTTGGCAGATACTCCAAGGAACTCCAGGAAGAGCTCAGACTGCTCTTCTGTATACCCGTAGCTGGAATTCCATATCTTCTCTCAGAAACACCTTAGGGATAGACCCTAGTATCTCCCCACAGTGAGACCTCTTTCAAGTTACAAGCTTTAATAGAACTCCTGAATCTTTGGGGGAGACATCTATTCAAACTACCCCAGTCCCTTGGCTCCCAATAGATTCATAACTACCATTCAGTTTTTCCTGGGTGAAAATCACCTCAGACATCCTTTCCATTGTTTCAATGTAAAGCAGTAGGCCATTCTTAATCATGGTTATGTCTCTTTAACAACAGCATCTTTAACAACCAGTCTCAGAGCCAGTAAATTTTAAATTTGTTTTGAGTTTTTCCACTTTTAAATCTTAAAATTCTCACTTCCATATCATTAGCCAAGCACATCAATCTATTACTAACTTTAACCTTAATCAAACTCTCTGGGCATGGGCATCAGAACACATCCAACCCTTATTCCAGTAAGTTAGGTTCAAGAAAGTTCTCTGCAGTCTCTCCCTATCCTTAGCTCATAAACTGAGAGTCTAAATACAGTTCTCTCTGAACTTAGCATTTCCAAACTCTCACCAGAATAGTCCATAAAACTTGGCTTACCACTCTGGAAGGCATCTTCAGTTGCAAGCACCAAGCACTGTCCAAGCATAAGTACAAAAACACCAAAATCCATATGGTCAGATTCACCTCAGCAACTCTACCCCACTCCTTGGTACCAAAACTGTCATAGTCAGCTTACATTACTGGAATAAACCTCCAAACCAGGCACAGATTATGGGAGGAAGAATATTTATTTGCAGTTTGCAGATCCATGGGGAGAGAGAGAGAGAGAGAGAGAGAGAGAGAGAGAGAGAGAGAGAGACCACCAGCAGCTCCAAAATCAAGCACACTCAGGCAATCAAATTGCAGGAACTTCAGGCAGAGCTCAGACTACTCTCTGCATAACTATAGCTGGAATTCCATATCTGTCCCCAGAAACACTTTAGGGTGGACTCTAGAATCTGTACACATTGACACCTCTTTAAGTTACAAGCTTTAATAAAAATCCTGAATCTATTGGGGGCATCTATTCAAACTACTACACTCCCCAAGGGCTTATGACCTCCCCAGCTATAGGTTTTTAACTAGGTTTTTAGTATGAGGACTGTATCCCCTCCTGTGGAGTGGGCTTCAAGTCCAGTCAGAGAGCAGTTGGTTTCCCCATAACAGATATGGCACAATTGAACCAGCTGGCCAGCTGTAAAGCTTGTGGGGTTCACTGCTGGTTAACATTTTGGTGACTTCTCTCTCCCAAAGGGCTGCATGAAGCATATCTCTTTTCAGCATTCTGACAACTAGTCAATAGGGAGGAGGTTTTCAGCTCAGCTCCAGCTTGATTTCTCAGTGAGTGATTATTAGATAAGTTCTCTTAGAAACAACAAGTTGCTACAAATTGAAATAACCTCTTTCTTTCCATAAGCTGCTTCTGGTTGGGTGTTCTGTACCATTAATGACAAGGTAACTTCAATACCAAGGATGTTAAAGGTAATCTTGGTGTGATGAAAAAAGAAATGTCCTAGAAATACTCCTGGGTTGCTTTGAATCTGGCTGGACATGTGTGTGTGTAGTGAAAAGCAGACCTATTTTTGGTATTTATAAATTTGTTCAAAAGTTTTGTTTAGGGGATAAGGGATCATTCTACAGTTAAAAGCACTTGTTTATAAAGTCTTCTACCCCAGGTTTGATTCTCCAGTGCCCATACAAAGCCAGATGCACAAAGTGGCACATGCATCTAGAGTTCATTGAGGTGGCAAGAGGCCCTGGTATACCCATTCTCTCTCTCTCTCTCTCTCTCTCTCTCTCTCTCTCTCTCTCTCTTACTCCTGGCCAATAAAAAAATAAAAATATTTGAAAAATGCTTTGTTTATAAGAATTTTAATAAGTCATTAATCATTTCTACCCCTTTTATTTTTTGATGTTTAAAATAGTAATTTATTAAGAAATATAAGATTTACTTCTAAACTTTCTATTCCAAAGGAAGTTTTCCTGACACAGGCTGTTATGTGAGTCATGTGTGATATAGTATTGAGGCATTCCACTTGATAACATTTTATGTAACTGGTCAGTCCATGCTCTACACCAGAATCATTAACCTATTCCCTTTTCCTACTCTGTCCCAAGTAGATGTTATCATTTGATATACTTCTTATCTACTGTATCTACATTTCTCCAAGTTTAACTTGCTCACCCTTTTCTATGTTTTGCACTAAATTCCTCTTGCTAGGGCAACCAGGGATCTTCTAATGACCACATCCAGGGCAAAATCATTAGATGATGGGTTGAGAAGTCAGTAAGATGTATTTGAAAGAAGTCCATTTTCAATTTAGCCCAGGAGTCAGCAAACTTTTTCTGTAAAAGATCAGCGAGTGTTTTGGTCTCTGTGGTCTGCATGATCTTGTTCAGTGTTATTCCTCTCCATCTGTCATAGCATCCGGGAATATGAGCACAGAAAGTACGTGAGCAAACATGCTCACTGTGTTATTTATGAATGCTGAAATGTGAGCTCTACACAATTTTCATGAGTATCACGGTATTCTTTTGCGTTGTTCCAACAACTTAAAAATGTAAAGCCATTCTCAGCTGATGGGTCAAAGAGAAGTGGGGGAGGCAGGACTCAGCCTCTGGGTTTTAGCTTGGAGATCCCTGTGTCAGGCAGACCTGTGTTTATAGAGCAGTTAATTGTTGCTTTTGTCTACTTGGGTCAGTCAGTTTACTTTTCTGCGTTTCAGTTTTGTCAATAACTGGGAACTATATCTACTTCATGAAGTATTTATGAGGATTAAACTTAATGACATTCAAAACACATGGTGCTGTAATTGTTAAGACTGAGTACATTGTAATGATAAAGACAACACAAATTTGAAACCATTAGAGTTTAATTTGCCTGATGGGGCTTCCTTAGCACGATTGGCTTCTTTTCTCTCAAAATGTAAACATCTTTCTTGAGATGAAAAGTAATGTATGTCCTTTTTTAAAAACTAAAATACTATGAAATATAAAAACATCAAAACTGAATAAGATTAATACTATCATACCCTGTTATATAATACACCATCATCTTTCTCATTCTATATATTAGTTGAAGCTCAGGGATGTTAGGTAATTTACATAAAGCTACCATTTATAAAATGGTATTAATTTCACATATGGGGAAATTGTTCTTTATTTCAAACATGTGGTTGTAACCAGGGTAACCCAAAATCTCACATCTTTTGGCCACAAGGTGGACAAATGTTCCAGAGTGGGCCAATGACCACAACCTCTTCTGGTTTGATTTACTGAACGTGTGACCCTTGCCTGCCAAAATAGTGATATTGCCTGGTATCATTTTTATTTATTTTTTAATTTATTTGCAAGGAGAGAGAGAGGGAGAGAGAGAGAGAGAGAGAGAGAGAGAGGGAGAGAGAGAGAGGGAGAGAGAGAGAGAGAGAGAGAGAGAGAGAGAATAAGAATGGGTGCACTAGGACCTCCTGCAAATGAACTCCAGCAGCTTTGTACATCCAGCTTATGTGGGTACTGGGGGAATTTATCTTGGGCCAGCAGGCTTTGCAAGCAAGCACCTTTAACTGCTGAGCTTGCAGCATCTTTGCTCATGAAGCTTGAAGAATATAAGTTTAGTGTTACATGTGGCTATTGAACTTGTGGGAGGGAACAAGGCCACCATGAGGAGGCCACACTGGTAGACTCTGGACAAGGACAGAGGGCTCATGGGCTGAGAGAAGAGAGAAATAACCCGATGATATGAGTCCCTGGATCTGCTGGATCTGGGCATTTCTGAAAACAATGGGTTCCTTGTAGTTTGGTGGTGAAAAAAAAAAAAAGCTTTTCTCCTAGCTGGTTTCTCCCCTCTCCCCTCTATCAAAAGAATACTGATTGAGTAGCTAGAATTAGAAATCAGGAGAAAACATGATCTGGTTGCCCCTAGAACCTTCAGCTTCTCTCTAACACTCCTTAGAGGCAACCATGGTTAATGGGTTGATAGTTTTCTCTTTGAGTTAGAAAAATAACTAAAATACTATGGTGTGTGTGCATGCTTAATTTGTTGGCTTTACTAATTTATGCTTGCCTGACATATGCTGGGTATCCTTTGATGCCCCTCTCTGGGCTCTCTCTCTTGTCCACTTACACCCTTCTCCACCCTATTTTGTGTTCTTGGATCCTGGCCTGGAAACACAGGCTTCCACCTTCTGGATTGTGGGATGGTTGCCCCTGTTAAGTGTGGCGGTCTCCTTTGACTAGAGGTCACTGGTACTGGTAAGGGAGCCTCTCTATTCTTCTGCTTACAGCTTTGGGCATTGCACTGCCATTGTTGCTTACCTCCTCTGTGTCTGCACCCTTATGAATAAATTCTTGTAAATGCTCTTGTAATTACCCAATTTGAGTGTTCTCTTTGCTTCCTGTCTGGACTTTGAGTAATACTATGTGTATAAGAGTGTCTTTTCCTTCCACATTTCATGTCAAGATATGGCATTACCCATGTTTTTAATCATTTCAGTTCTCATAAGGGGAATATGGCATCTTGTTTTAATTTATATTTCTTTGATTATTATTGAGCTTGAACATCTGTTCATATGTTAATTGGCTATTTGCATATTTCTGTTAATTGCTTGTTAATATTCTTTACCCATTTTTCTTTTGGGTGATCTCTCTTTTTCTCTTTTTAATTTGCATTATGAGTGGAATCTTTTTTTCCCATTATAGTTCCCAACTGCTGTTACTCTAAGTAAAAATTATTGATTTTTATATTTTGCTGTATGTTTCTGAATTCTTTTTTTCTTTGTTTTCATAGATTTTCACTTGACTCGCCTGGATTTTCTAATATCATTTTCAAAGAATGATAGTACTCTCCCTTCCTGTCCAATTTATGGTATATTTCTTTATCTTATTTAACTGCTTTGGCTAGGTCCTCCATAACATGACTGGACAGCATTGGTATTAAGGGAAAGCTCCAGAAAGTAGCGGTGTTGGTGGGAATCTTTGTCTCCTCTCTAGATCGCTTTTTGCAGGGCATAACTCACAGAATGCTGCCACAGAAAGCCCTCTTACCCTCCGCCCCCCTCCGCCCCCCCCCCAGCCCTAAAAAAGAGCTCAGTCTTACTAGAAAGCACCACCCAGCCTGCAGAATCTCAGTTCACAGGCATGTGGGAAAGGCTCTGAGGGTTTCTTTCTTGCTTTCTTTTGTTGTTGTTGTTGTTGTTTGTCCTTGCCTAATATAGCTCTGCTACTGAATTTATGTAGCACATTATCAATTCAATAATTTGCATAGGTCCTGGAGGGCCAAAATCTAAACAAAAATATTTTGCAATAATAGAGCTAAACCACTGTGGTTTTATGCAAAACCTCTGGCTGATATTCGACCTGTTCTCAATGTTTATTACTGTAGAAACATAAGTGATGGTCGTTTACATTTCAGGGACCATATGCATATAGGTACAGTTTGCCTTCAAAAGAAACAACTGAGATTAAAAAAACTAATTTACATGAAAGAATGTGTAGTAGGAAAGCATACTGTTTATGTTCCTTTATCTTCTTTGCTACAAACTCTCCCTCTGTCTCTCTGTCTCTGTCTCTCTGTGTCTCTCTCACACACATCACATGAGTAAACAAAAACTCATATAAAACCCCCCAATAAACCAATAAACTTCAACTTACTATTTTTATTAAATGTACAAATTTTCTTCTTCAGTACCTTCTCTCTTCCCACAATTCCTTCCTTCCTCTTTTCTTTTCTTCTAGTTCATTCTTAGACCTCTCCCTTTCATCTCAGGTATAAGCTAAAAATTATTTTTATCATTGGTAATAGAAAAACAATAAACCCAGGTGTGGTGGTGAGTCCTGTAATTCCAGCACTTGAGGCAGTGAGATTACAAGTTCAATGTCAGCCTAGGCTATGTAGGGAAACATTATTTCAAAAACAGACAAAGCAAAAAATAAAGCAAACCAGAACAGATAGGATATGAGAAGAAATACAGTTAAAAGTATGTAATAGCTGTAACAACAGAAAGAAAAGGCCTTCATTTGGACTATTTTTTGGTGTCTGAATATTTATTTCTTTGTATTAAAAGGTGACATGCAATTATTTTTATTTAACATACAATATTGCATATATTTTAGGGGAGCAGCTTGATGGTATTTCATTGCCTACCTATGGTATATAATGATCAGATGGGTGTAATAGACATACTCATCACTTCAACCATTTGTCTCATTGTTTTGGGGACATTGAACCTCCTCTCTAATAACTCTTCTGAAATATACAATTAATGGCTATGACTCATAGTTACCTACTGTGCTAAAGAATGTTAGATGTTATTCCTCCTTCCTAACCATAGCTCTGTGCCTGCTAACCACCTTCTCTCTCTTCTCCAACCCTCCCACCTCGCCAAGGCTCTGGCAACCACTACTGAACTCTACTTCTGTGAGATTATATTTATTAACTTCCACATTGAAGCAAAAAAAAAATCCAGGTTTCTGAAGTACTTACTTTTAAGCTTACCAGAACTGCATAATTAGTACATGTTATTTGTTAGGTATTCACATGAAATTGAGCCCTAACACAGAAATGTTGGTGACAACTTCCAAAGACCTTGAAGCTCAAAAGTCCTTTCCTGAATATTCACAAATTTGCTCATATAAAAAAACTCCAATATTTATTTGCTTGTTTTTCTAATTAAGCACATTATTCCTGGAGCATTTAAGAACAATGAACTATCTTTTATTTAATTTGGCTTTCCATTTCCTTTAATTACAAGTATTGAAACAGTTTTGCTTTTTGCTCTTTGGAACTGGTGGCAATAACCTTTAATGACCTTGAAAAAGCTCAAAAGTCTTATCTAGAATGTTCACCAATGTCTCATATACATTTGCTTTCTCTTCCAATTAAATTAATTATCCATAGAGCATTTAAAAAATGATAAACTTTTATTCAATTTGACTTTCCATTTTCTTTAATTGCTAGTATGGAAACACTTTTGTTTTCTGCTATATTTCACTACAAATCTTTCAGCTGTGCTACAAGGCTAAGTTCAGCTTTTATACATTCTTTCTTGTGGATAAATCTAATCCCCATCTATTGCATTTATGGTAATATTCATCTTAGGTTCCCAAATCTGACATGTAATTAAACTCTTAGGAAACCATTTACTTATAAATTGGCAGTGGTGAATAAAGCGAAGCACCAAGGGATGAAATTGTTTATAATTTTCCCTCCCTTCCTCCTTCCCCCTATCCTTCGTTCTTTCCTTCCCTCCTTCCCTCCCTCCCTCCCAGCCTTCCTCCCTACATCCCTCCCTTTCTTCCTTCCTCCTTTCCCTCCCAGTCTCTCACTATGTGGTCACTGTTGGACATTTTTAAATTTTTAATTGTTTTTTGTGACAATTTTATACATGTACCTAATGTATTTTGATCATCTTCATCCCAATTATTCGTTTCACATTTCTCTCTCTCTCTCTCTCTCTCTCTCTCTCTCTCTCTCTCTCTCTCTCTCTTTCTCTCTCCTGTGTGTGTTACATGCCAAATATTTAATAAGGGATGCTAGCTTGAGCATGGAGAATGAACAACCTACCATTGGCTACACCACTGAAGATCATGATCTCTTCTCCCCCAGCAATTAGCTGTCAACAATAGCTCACTTCTTCAAGGAAGGCCAGGCTCCTCTAGAAGTTTTGTCTTAGCCTTCTGAGTGCTGGGATTACACGTGTAAACCACCATGCTTGGTGTTACAATTTCTTTGGTTAGGTCAATTAGGTCAGATTTGTGGGTGCTAATTTAAATCTCCTTTCTAGGTTAATCTAGAATTGCAGAAATTGAGTAATACTTTAACTTAATCATTAGCCCATCATTTTAGTCATATGTTCATATTTTTCATTTTAAATAAATTTTAAAAATTGGAATTTGGAATTCCAATGTTGAAAAGTCAAGATTCGTGACATTATGTTAAATATCATGTTATATTAGAGTTTCTCTAATGTTACAGGGTTGGGAGTAGTGTCTGGCAAAATGCCTTTTCTATTAAGTAGAATAAGAAGAAAAATTCTTTCTTGCTAATGAATTCAGGGGTTTTACTTACTGGAAGTAGTCAAGTAGCCTGATACCAAAACACACATTGCATTATGAACCGTAAAATTGCTAGGTTGCAATATAAGAGCTACTAAATATATTTTGAATATCACAAAGACTGGGTTTCTTGCCTGAAGCACGCTCTTTGTTCAACCCTTCATCTCATATTCTTATCTTATTCACGAGGAGTTCTGAATCTCAATAAAATCTATGGATTGTGTTATGTTTCAAGGCTCCTTCCTGAACCAATATGTTCACAGATAAGATCAATAATATATGTGTAAATCTTTGAAATTTAGATTGAAAAGGAAGCTGCCTAATAAAACTCTGGTACTGAATTTTATACAACATACACCAGCCTTTTAATTTCATATTCAGGTCCCGAAGGACCAAAAGACAGAATAAACACATCTGCAATCTTCTGGATTAAACCATGATGGTTTTATGCAAAAACCCTGAATGTACTTACATTTTATGTATTGTAAAGGCATTGCATAATGGTTAGTCATTTAATTTCTTTGTTCAGAGCCTTTGTCTAATGTTAAAATTTGGAATTAAAAGTTTTATGTTTACACCTATTTAGTTGGACCGTTAATTCAAGATGCAGACTAAAGAAGTGCTATAGTTCTGAAGCCTGTTTCATTCAGTGATTTTTTTTTTAATAGCCTGATGTCTAATGCTGTATTTGTAAGGCCATCCGTTACCAAAGCATGTACGTGCTAAATTCCTTCTGAAGCTTTCAAGAGGTATTCTAATTAAGTTTTCAAAATTGCTTTTGGATCATATTCACAATTCTTTAGTGCTTTATTTCCATTAACAAAGTAGTAATTAAAATTAAATTTTAAAAGAAGTAACCACAGTAGGTTATACTTTTATTAACTTGTGATAGATAATGAACCTGTCCTATATAAAGACTGAGTGAGATCTGCAGAGGCTAGGGACAGTGTATTTTAATTAAGGTAATCCTTATTTGCATCTACCAAACAGCATTGCTAGTTAGAAATTTAAGACCTTAGTGATGCATATTAGTACATTACCTCGACAAATCTAATAGAGATTTAATACTTGTGTTTTAAGGGGCAATTTGTCATAAATTAAGAGCATTAGCATAGTAAATTTCCAGGATGTTATTCTTTGCAGTTTTCTATAATTAAAGAATGTATTAAACATTAAAATTTTATAATTTTGGTAGGGCTAGAAATGCTTACATTGTTATTAAACCCAACCTCATTTTCAGCTGTGTATAACCCTGTGGAAAAGTCCAGCTTTAATAAAGACATAATGAATGTACTGGAACTGCTTTCGCCTCCTCTTAAGGCTGAATGATGGCCTGTGTGTTTAAAGAATGTTTAAGCATGCAAAATACAACTCTAAAGGCATCTATTCAGTTGGATGGAGAGTATTTAATCATTTAGAAAGGAGCCCAAAGAGACTTACCTAAAACACACTGGTAAATAGCTATGAGCTGAACATATATAAATTAAGTGTTCACTAATGGGGGGTATGGATAGAATCTTCCTTTAGTCAGCTAAGTGTTTATAGTATTAATATCTACTCCAGTTAGTTAAAGGAATTAAAAAGCTCATTTTAATTAAGAATGACAACTTTATTCTCAAGGTCCCTTTTATTTTGATGGTTAATATGATAAGTTTAGATTTCGCATGCTGTTTATCTAGAGAGAGAGAGAGAGAGATGATTTTAGGGAATACAGAATAGGGTAAGGTTCAACAATGGAGTTCATTTGTGGTTATATAACTTGCAGTGGTGACCTCTCACTTAGGCATTTTCTCCAGGGATTGACTTAGGTAGGAAAGGTTCCTGAGAGAAAAAGGAATTTATACCTTATTCTGTTTACTGTAGACCATGGCGTGCGATTTCTTCTTATGACTTCTGTGAGCTAACGAAATCTCTTTGCTACTCCAACCAAGAGAAAGTGACTTGGAGTGTCTGCCTCTGTCATTATGGGCACTTCCAACTGTGGTAGTTGAAAAAAAGTCATCGTACATTCATTTAATGGATGTGGTGTGCTTCTGACAACTAGTTCTGAACAAGAGTCAGCAAACCAGGATACTAATCTATGCATTCTGAGGCCATGATGCCAGCAAGCTGCTGGCCTGTTATCATTCTGCCCACAGAGAGGAATGAGCCTCAGGCCTTTCTATCGGTGTTGACTTTATTGTGTTGTGGTAGCCATATGAGAAAGGATGTATTAAGAGCCCTGGAAAAGACAGAGGCTGTGTGACAGCTGCTGTGGAGTCACATGTCCCTGGTGTCACTTAGAGGAGCTTAGAGGAGTGAGCACCTCAAACATACTCATTTGCCCAAAGTGCTCCCATTAAAACTCAAGATTTGGTTCATGTCTAACAATCTTGGTAGAATACGGTATCCCTAGTTTTATTTTTATTATTAGTTTGCTAGAAGAGAGAGAGAAACAGAGAGAGAGAGAGACAGACAGACAGACAGACACACACACAGAGAGAGAGAGAGAGAGAGAGAGAGAGAGAGAGAGAGGGAGAGAGAGAGAAAGTGACTTCAGACACAGATGCCACTTTGGGCATCTAGTATTTTGTGGGCACTGGGGAGTCAAACCCAGGCCAGTTACACTTTCCAAGCAAGTACCTTTAACTGCTGAGCAATCTCCTCAAGACCCTTTTACCATATGGGTTTTATACTTAGTACTTGTATTTGCAAACAAATATGGATTATTTCCCTGCTGTTTACCTTTCCCTTCAGGATTGCTAAACATCTATATGAGGTTGGAGGCTCATTACAGAAATCTAAAATATTTTCATGGGGCAGTTATTTTCCTTCAGTGTCTATGATGGCATGTGATTGGGCTGGCTTTGGAAGGATAATTCTTTTTTAAATATTTTATTTTTTTATGAGAGAGATATACAGAGAGATACAGAGAGAGAATGGGCACACCAGGGCCTCTAGCCACTGCAAATGAATTCCAGACACAGGCTCCACTTTGTACATCTGGCTTTAGTGGGTACTGGAGAATCAAACTCTGGTCCTTCTGCTTTGCAGGCAAATGCCTTAATTGCTAAGCCATCTCTACAGCCTTGGAAGGATAATTCTAACAGTATATTTTCATTTAGAAAGAGACGAAAGACTTCATTTCCTCATTTGAATAAATATTTGTGTAGTATCTACTGTGTGCCAGGTCGTGTGCTTGAGTAAATAAGTATATTTCATTTGTTCTCTCTCTTTTTCTCCTTCCTCTCTCTCTGAGATACGGCCTTGTTATGTAGCCCTGGCTAGCTCAAAACTTGCTGTTAAACCATGCTGGCCTTGAACTCACATTAATGTTTTGGTGTCCTCCTGGGATTATAAGCATGCATCACCATGCCTGGCATACATTTTATTTGGAAACCACCGAGCAGTATGTTGTGTAAGACGGATTGTGATCCTGAACAAGCAGGAAAGAGTCAGGGGCTGGGGGTGGTGTGGAGGTGGGTAACAAAATAGACTTGGGTCTGCTGTTTATGCTGTAACCACAAAATAATCAAAACCCCAATATGCGTCATGTGACAGTAACATCTCACTCCACTTACAAAGTGCCTTGTAGGTGGTGACTATTTTCTATAATATTACCTATTCATGTAGAGTAAGATGTTATTTATGTTACATATTTCCAGTATATTTTTTCTTATTTATAAAATAACCAGTGCTTACTTGCAAAGAGAAATTATTAATTACTTTCAGATCTATAATGGACATACCTTTGATTTTTAGGTGTTTGGAGTTTAAAATAGACTAAAGTCAAACCCGATAGTGTGAGTGTCTGTCATCCCAGAGCACCTACAGTGAGACAGGAAGTGAACGCAAGAGAATCCCTGGAAGCTCGAAGGCCAGCCAGCCAGGCATATGCAGAAGCCAACTCGAGGGACTCTGCCTCATCCAAGGTAGAAGGCAAGGGCTCACAGCCAAGGTTGACCTCTGACCTCTACATGCACCTGGCATGGCATGTGCACATGAGAACACACACACACACACACACACACACACACACACACACACACACACTTTTAAAAAAATACTACTGAGATCAAAACACCATTTATATGATACATAATTTAAATAAAACATCTTGTATTTTTAGAAATGTCACTTACTTACTTTAATCAGCATAAGTGTTAGTAATTTTTGCATAAGTTTCTAGAAAACCAGAAGGAACTAATGATTCAATTATAATGGGGGAAAGAGCAAATATGTCACAAAAATCATAGTTTTTAAATTTTTTTTCGTACCTCTCATTACTGTCATGCTCTTTATGGTTGCCACTATAAAATATTAACATTTAAATCCATTGCACCATTGGTTACAGCTCAGTAATCTGCCAAATTACAGCATAGTGGAGGTTTCTGTGTTTTGAGGAATTCTCAATGTGTCTACCAAAATTCCCTGAAGAGGAAGAAAAGAAAAACAGATCATTGTTTCTCCCCTGTTCCTTTGCTCACAGAGACCAGTTTGTCAAGAACAAACCGAGGGAGTTGAGCCATCAGATGGCTGGGGGAGTTCCGCCTTGTTGAGCAGGAGTGAGTCCAGCCGTCAGTCACCCAGAGGAGAATTTGCGTGAACTGTCAGTGGCATCCGCTGACAGTGTTCCATGAATAATGAACTCTGGGAGTAATTTCATTAATTTCTTCACCTCACTCAGTACATATTAGTGTAAGTTACTCAACCGAATATCAGAAGAACCCTTGCATTTTAACCTTTAAGTCTTTTACCGTGGAGCCAGGAACAGTGAAAAAATAAATTAATGCACCCTTTCGTTTTTTTTTTTAAATGACTGAAGATAAGGAATGGACATAATTTTTCCTGTTTTTAATTTAATGGCAGGTTTATAGTTTTATGCAAAACCATCACATTACATTTGACCCTCTGGGAACTGTTTTTTTTTCCCCTGTGGATATAATTTTGAGTCTTTAATAATCTGTTGTTAAATCCAGTCTGAGTTTGATTAATGAATTGTGATGAACCAGTGCATTAATTTGCAGGTTTGGTCTAATGCCCTCAAAGGCTGCTTTGTTGCAGATGTGATTAATGCTCAACTCTTCGGGCAGAACCGTTGGATGGCAGTGTGCCCCCAATAATGGACAAGCTACAGCTTTGGAAAGTTCCAGTGGTGAGGCTCTAACAGTGAGTGTGAAATGATGTCAAGAGAGAAAATTCTGAATTTACCTCATGAGGGGTCTGCAGTTTACTTAGGGAAAAAACAAAACAACAAAAAAAAAGAAACATCTTTACCTTAATTAACCTCTGACTAAAACTTAACATTCTCTTCAATCGTTATAAACATAGTCATCAGACCACAAAATTATTAGTCAGATGTGTGACTTTGTCATCCCTGGAAATCAGTTTTTTTCATAACATTTCATGACCCCAACACATCATTTATACTCAACACTGTTTCAAAATTATAGTCGTCAATAGGGCAGCTGTCGTTGTTATTGAATGTAATGAATAAGTGAATAAGTACATGTATTCTGGGTGCTGTCTCCCAACGTGATCTCACCGGTGCACGCATGACCCCACAGTGGTCACAGTTCTGAGCTCAGCCACACCTTGAAATGAAGGATGGAGGGGAAAAGAAATGAGACATCAAAACAGAGGAAGGACTACTTGGAGGGTCCTCAGGGGGATAGGGGTCTGGAGGGGGGACAACAGACGCTAATGGAATGGGAATACAATCCGAGCAAATCAGTGTGTTCATGTTTGAAAGTTCTCAATGAAAATGTAGAAAAGCTTAAACCTGGCATGGTGGCACACTCCTTTAATCCCAGCACTTGGAGGCAGAGGTAGGAGGGTCTCCATAAGTTTGAGGCCAGCCTGATACTACACAGTGAATTCCAGGTCAGCCTGGGCTAGAGAAGACCCTACTTAGAAAAAAAAAAAACAAAAACTTAAAAAATAGATTCTATTATGACAGTTGCTGCAACTACATTAGGTCCAAAACACAAATCTGGATTAAAAAAAAAAATAAAGCAATGGATGTCCTGCCTCCTTTAAGAAAGCATTTTAACTAAATCATAATAAAAATAAAAGTATCAAAATTATAAAAATGAAGTCTAGGGCTGGGGAGATGGCTCAATGGTTAAAGTCAGCTGCTGTTCTGTTCTGGGTTTAATTCCCCATTACTCACATAAAGCCAGATGCACAAAATGGCATGTGAACCTGGAGTTTTTTCAAGTGGCAAGAGGCCCTGGTGTGCCCATACTCACTCTATCTCTGTTTCTCTGTGCTCACAAATAAATATTTTAAAATATCGCTTTTTAAAAAGTACACAATCTAATTAAGTCACTAATTTGAAAAATAATAGTATAATTAGTTTCCTTTGTAGCCATCTAAAGATATAATTGTTTTTAAAATAAAGAAAATTAACGTGCATGTAGAGGTGCACGTATGTGTGCTTGTGTGGCCCAAGGACAACCCTGCATGGTGGTGTTCATCAGGTGCCTCTCTTCTCTGAGACAAGTTGGCCTGGAGTTTGCTAAGTAGGCTAGATTGAGGAATGTGCCTGCCTCTGTCCTCCAGTACTGGAATTACAAAGGTTTGTTATTCTCCATGACTGCATTTAAAAATAATTATTGATATTTGTTTTTTTATGTGGGTTCCGGGGATCTAACTTAGGTCCTTGCACGTTACCAACTGAGCCATCTCCTAGCTCCCTAAAGACTTAACTATGACAAGGGGTGGATCGCCCCCAAGATGGTAAGGGATCCCCTTTGTAGAGACTGTTGTCTGTGTTGTCATGGTTTCCTTTAAAGTACTGATAATTTACATATTTCTCAGGCTCTCTGTTTAGGAGCAGGTTCCAGATTCAAATACATCAGCAATGTGGCCGGCTGGATGAGAGCAGTAACTCCCCTGTGCTAACCTGCTTTCAGCCCCCCCCCCCTGCTGCTGGAAGATAGGAACTATTTGTTTTATTCGCTGACATTTCCCGAGCACATATCATATTGTTTGACACACTGGAGGCACTTGGAAAATAATGAACAAATGATGTCTTTAAGAGGAAATAAATTTTTCTTTGTTTCCTTGGAATGAATATGGGTTTTAAAATCATTTTAAAAATGAAATAAAATCTGGTATCCACATTCTAAAGCATTTATTGCCTCATAAAAAGGCCTTTACAAGGCATTTGAAATGTTTATAGGAACTGATATTAACCAGTTTATTGTCCAGCAGCTGAGTTTATCAGGACACTGTAGACTCTCATAACCGATTTATTTCAAAGCACTGTTATAATTAAACAATGAGAAGTGGGATTCTCTAAATGCAAATATGGCTGCGGAGAGATAAGAAAATTAGATTAAAGAAGAAGATTAGCATTGGGATTGGGAGTGTGAGGATGTGTTAGTGGGTAGCTTGTGTGCAAAAAGACTTACCATATGTGTGTGTGTGTGTGTGTGTGTGTGTGTGTGTGTGTGAGAGAGAGAGAGAGAGAGAGAGAGAGAGAGAGAGAGAGAGAGAGAGAGAGAGAGTCTTTAGGGCTCTAAGTTGCCTTAGAGATTATTTTTCAATTGAATTTAACTAGTATTGAAACTGAAGCACAAGGAGGTTAAATGACCAGTGACCTCCTAATTGCTAAATCCAATAAAGCCTTCTCAGATCTTAGCTTATTTGACCACATGATCTCATCTTAGGTTGTTCACTTCTTCCTTTTTCTCCGAGCCTGAAGAGGCTGTTTCTGCCACTCATACTCAGTGCCATCTGCCAGGGCTCCTTCCCATTCGTGTCCCCATCTCCTCCCAGACCAGCCCATCTTTGAAGCATTTCTGAACTCCAACTCTCAAATCGGGCCTCATTCTAATTCAGTATCTCTCAGTTTTTCATTATTATTTCCTTAAATGATCTTCTTTTTACATTAAAAAATCTTTTATTTATGTATTTTTTGTAAGCACAAAGAGAAAGAATGAGAGAAATGAGAACGGACATACCAGGGCCTCCTGCCACTGCAGATGAACTTCCAACACATAAGCCATTTTGTGCATCTAGCTTTAAGTGGATACTAGGGAATCAAACCAGGGGTCGGCATGCTTTGCAAGCAAGTGCCTTTAACCACTGAGCCATTTCTCCAGCTTCCAATTTATCTTTACTAGAACTCAAATACCACATCTTCTCATTCTTTGGGCTCAAAAAAGGTTGGAAGGGCTCCAATCTCCAGCCATGTGTCCAAGAAAGATCTCGATTCTGCCTGTCAAAATCCCTCAGGGTGTTTGCCTGGCTTTACGAAGTTAGTTTGTGGAATACAGGCACTGCCTTGGTGAAGTGGGAGAAAGCAGCACCCGTTTTTCTATAGCATCTGGCTTTTGCATGGGTTTTGGGGATCTGAACCCAGATACTCACATTTACATGCCATGTGCTTTATTGACTAAGCCATCTCCCCAGCCTAAGGTAAATTCACATTTAAATATCATTAGGACTCATCACTTAAAAAACTTACTGGGCTGCAGAGACGGCTTAGCGGTCAAGGCACTTGTCTACAAAGCTTAACAACCCGAATTAGATTCCCCAGTACCCACATAAAGCCAGATGCACAAAGTGGCGCATGCACCTGGAGTTCATTTGCAGTGTGTAGGGGCCCTGGCATGCCCATTCTCTCTGTCTGTCTCTCTGCTTGCAAATAAATAAATAAAAATATATTTAAAAATTTATTTATTTGCAAACAGAGAGACAGAGAGAGACAGAGAGAGAGACATAGAGAGACGGAGTGGGAACTCCAGGGCCTCCGGCCTCTGCAAACAAACTCAAGATACATGTGCCACTTTGTGCATCTGCCTTTGTGTGGGCACTGGGGAACTGAACTTGAGCTGTTAGGCCATCTCTCCAGCCTGGCACATCACTTTTTATGTCTGATAGTGATGTTTACAGGTATCTCCGTTTGACTGACTACTGTCATCTTTTCTGTGCCCTTATATTTCCAAATATAACCTAGACTTGAATTTTTAAAATTCTACTCAAACTTTGACTTTCCATTGAAACATTTAGTACACTTATATTTCATGTCAATCCTGATATGTTTGGAATTATATTCATGGGATGTAATAACTTCCATCCTTTATTGAGCAAGTCTAATATACATGAAAGGTTTTACCTCTTCCCAGACTTTGCCTGGATTATGCACACATCACCTCTGTGTTCCCCCTTTGGCTTCTGTTCTGATATGTTTTTAAGTGTGCATAGATTTTAAATCTACAAAATACTATTATTGCTTTAGAGACAACAGCCATTTCATGTTCACACTCACATTTACCTCTTTTGCTCCTTCTTCTTCCTACATTTCTGTCTAGCTGGGATCATTTTCCTGTTTGAAGAAGTCCCTTCACTTTTTCTTTTAATATGGACTCGCTGACAAATCTTTTTTAAAAAATGCTTTTAAATCTGAAGAATATTTTCACTGAGTATAGAACACTAAGTTGTCAACAATTCTAGCTTACTAAGATGTCATTTATACTTTTTCTCTAGCTTCTGTGGTTTTGTTGAGAACGTATCTGAAGCTCCTCTGAAGATAATGTGTTCCTTTATCTGTTGTCCTTAGGGTCCCAGTTTTATATTTGTCATTTGGTAACTTTACTATGACATGAGTAGGAATGCATTTATACTGATTTAGGGGTGATATCTTTCATTTCTTTGGGAGAATTCTCAGGAATTCTCTTTTCAAATGTGGCTTTTGTCCCCATTTCTTTATTTTTAAATATTTTATTAGAGAGAGAGAGAAAGAGAGGAGAGAGAGAGAGAGAGAGAGAGAGAGAGAGAGAGAGAGAGAGAGAGAGAGA